>CAUYOR010035051.1:0-15161 GCA_963573925.1 Callimico goeldii
TCCATCACATTCAGGTACACCAATCAAACGTAGATTAGGTCTTTTCACATAGTCCCATATTTCTTGGAGACTTTGCTCATTCCTTTTTATCCTTTTTTCTCTATTCTTGTCTTGTCGTTTTATTTCATTAAGTTGGTCTTCGACCTCTGATAAACTTTCTTCTGCTTGATCAATTCGGCCATTTAAACTTGTGCATATTTCACTAAGTTCTTGTGCTGTATTTTTCAACTCCGTTAGTTCATTTATATTCCTCTCTGTATTGTCTATTCTTGTTAGCATTTCATCAAACATTTTTTCAAAGTTCTTAGTTTCTTTACATTGGGTTAGAACAAATTCTTTTAACTCCCAGAAGTTTCTTATTATCCACCTTCTGAAGCCTACTTCAGATAATGGAACATAGTCCTTTTCCATCAGGGCTTGTTCCGTTGCTGATGAGGAACTGCAATCCCCTGTAGAGGGGGAGGGGTTCTGATTTTGGGTATTCTTGGCTTTCTTAGTCTGGTTTCTTCCCTTTATTATAAATTTATCCATCTGTCATCTTTACAATTACGGCCTTTCTAATTAGGTTTCTGAGTGAACATCCAATTTATTGATTCCCAGTGCTGGGATCTGAGCAACCCACTGCGCCGGCCAAAATAGCAGTGATAAGACTGATGGTGCTCTTCTGCCCGGGAATATCTGGTCTGGCTTCCTTCTTGAGTCCGTAACAAGCGGCTCTGCCTTCCCGGAGCTCCAAACTCCGGTCAGTAGGGGAACCAGTCCCGTTTACTCTGCATGAAGAGCTGCTGCGCCGAGGCACCGGCAAAACTGCTGCGCTGGCCACAGGAGTCACGCTGGCGACCCGTGGGGCTCCTCCACTGGAAGTCTGCTGGTCCGTGAGTGACGAAAATTCGTCTAAAAGTGTGGCGTCCTCTCGTTCTCTGCGCTTTCACTGGGAGCTACAATCCTGTGCTGTTAGTGATTAGCCATCTTGGATCAAATTCTAAACAGCATTTAACATGAAGGATGCTAGAAATGCTGTTGCCAATTTTCAGAACACAGAGACTGGAGATATTGTTGTACTTGCCCAGTACAACCTCTGGCCCGTGATTAGGTTCAGGTGTGATGATGAACAAGGTAGTGACTTTGAAGGATTCCATATGTCAATGAGAAAAACGTGGTGTCTGATTTCTTTACATATGTAAAAAGCGTATATCTTCAGAGTACATCAGTAAGCTGGGAGAACTGAATATCAAAGAAGTTTTTAACATTGATAATAAGGCTTGAAGTGTTCATTCATTGACCAAATACAAAATAGTGCAAATGGTTCTAAATCAACACAGTTATAATAGCAGCAACAATGAAGGTCATGTTGTTTACACAGCAGAAATGGTGCTACAGACATGATGAGGGTGTACGATGAGTTCATTTGAGTTTACACTGAATGTATTTAATGTGTATTTTTCATATTCTAAGAATTATACAAAAAATAATAGTTAATTGCTCAAATCTGTACATGGGGAAAGGTTTCATTAATATTTTGAAACTTTAATTGTGGTCAATAACATATACATAGACTTTCATATTTTTGTGAGTCTATGTAATGATTGTTTCAAAACCTCATTATTGTATACTTGAAAATTTCTTTTTTTTAAATTATACTTTAAGTTCTGGGGCATATGTATGTGTATACATAGATGTACACGTGCCATGGTGGTTTGCTGCATCCATCACCCTGTCATTTATATTAGGTATTTCTCCTGATGCTATCCCTCCCCTAGCTCCACACCTCCTGACAGGCCACAGTGTGTCATGTTCCCCTTTCTAGGTCCATGTGTTTTCATTGTTCAACACACACTTATGAGTGAGAGCATGCAGTGTTCATGTTTGGTTTTCTGTTCTTGTGTCAGTTTGCTGAAAATGATGATTTCCAGCTTCAACCATGTTCCTGCAAAGGATATGAACTCATCCTTTTTTTATGGCTGCATAGTATTCCATGATGTATGTATGTCACATTTTCTTTCTCTAGTCTATCATTGATGGGCATTGGGCTGGTTCCAAGTCTTTGCTATTGTGAACAGTGCTGCAATAAACATACATAGGCATGCATCTTTATAATAGAATAATTTATAATCCTTTGGGTATATACCCAATAACGAGATTGCTGGGTTAAATGATATTTCTAGTTCTAAAGCGTCTTCAACCCACCTCATACACAAGGGTTAAGTGTAAGATGATGAATGTATTAATTAACATAATTGTGGTAATCATTTCATAATGTACCCATACATAAAAATACCATATACCTTAAATATATACAATGTCATTTGGCAAAAATAATTTAGTAAATCTGAAAAATGTGGAGTTAAAATATACCAATATTCTTCAGATGGAAGTATCTTATTTGTAAGTAAGTCAAGAAGTTGGGTTTGTTATTATACTGAGGATCAGAGAACATTCTGATGAAGTGCCTTGGTGAGTGTGCTTGGTTAATAGGAGCCTTCAGGGAGTGCCTGCCTGCAAGAGGAAGAGGAGCAGCCATGTGCTCTAAAATCTCAACACCCAGTCTCTGGAAAACAGCACCACCACTACCACCACCACCATCTGAGTTGTAGTGGTTGTCAATTTCCATAGTGTCCATACTCCCTCTGTGAACAATATCATGCAGTCAAGATGGCATCATTGAATGTGGAATTGGGGAAAGACACACACAGTTGGCTCTCCTGAGTCAGTGTGAGTCATCACACCATCAGTGAGGCACACTCAAAACGTTTACCCTAAAAGATTTGACCAGGAAAAGGAATGAACTCAGAAACTTCTGAGGAAAGGCCCATGCTGCAGAAGTCACCAGTTGCTGGGCAGAGAATAACTGTGCCCTTTATAAACAAAATGTTGAAAAGTGTTTATTACAATGGATTCAAAACACTATATTTTTGTCTTCTGTTGTCTGCTTCTTTATTCTTTTCAGGGAGAGTTTTCACCCCCAGACCCTATATATCAAATTCAGGCTCACTCCAAGGATTTTCTTCTTCTTCATAGCAGATTGTTCCTGTGGAACTGGACACAAGTATATTTTAATCCATGTTAGGAAAATTTAAACTTATAAGTAGATGGCAGAGATCACAGTCTTTCAGGTAGGACTAACTTGAATTTATTGACTTGGCTATTGCACAATTCTGAAAGTACAGAGCATCTCAAATCTAAAACATGTTAGAAGAACAGTCTTGTTCATTCAGTAGACATTCAGATGTAACCACTATATATCAAGCAACATGCTAACATTATGATTTCATCAAGTGATTTCAATTATTTCTCCCACTCTTCTCTTCCAGAAAGTACCACAAAGCTTATCTGTTTCAGGCCAACAATATACTAATTTACAAATAATAATATAATAACATAAATGTAATTCTTTTACATTTTAATTTTAGTGATTGAAATATAAAAATTCAAAGATTTAATTTTCTAATGAAGTATTACTGAATACCAGTTATGTGCCAGATTTTGAACTAATGTATCTCTTTATTTTAACATATGAATGAAGTCTCTCAAATCGCCCATTGTAACTTTCCAGGTATTCCACACAATCAGGTACATTTCCTGAATTTCTGCCTTTACCAACCTTTGAAACAGTTTGTCATTTGTCTGCTTGATAGCCTTTAATATCAAGCAGTCCCCATCCAGAAGCACTTCACACATTCTCTTGACCATCAAGCATGAGAACTCCTTGATGGTGAAAACCGTGTTTCACTTGTCTTTGCATATTCAGTTTCAGCACAGTGCCGAGTAGAAATGCAGACTTTAGTGAATAAATAAATAAGAGAGGAATATGGCAGACTTGCTAAAAACCTAAA
Organism: Callimico goeldii; assembly: GCA_963573925.1. Classification (NCBI taxonomy): domain Eukaryota; kingdom Metazoa; phylum Chordata; class Mammalia; order Primates; family Cebidae; genus Callimico; species Callimico goeldii. The sequence continues at coordinate 3,834 of CAUYOR010035051.1, forward strand.
AGTACATGGGAAAGAACAGGAAAAAAATAGAATCTTCTTGGAAACAAAAGCGGATATGGGGGAGCAACTGGAAATTAAAGTGACTAATGTCTACAGCATACAGAAAAAGAGAGAAAAATCTGTTAGAGAAATGTCATCAAGTCAATAATATTAAAAAGCCAAATGTATGCTTTAAAATTTTCAATTGGTGGTGTTACTATTTTGAAAGTCTAGCACATAGTAGGTAGTTTCTCCAGCCAATATGGTTTGGCTCTGTCCCCACCTAAATCTAATCTTGAATTGTAGCTCCCATAATTCCCATGTATTGTGGGAGGGACCCAGTGGGAGATAATTGAATCATGGGGGCAGTTCCCCATACTGTTCTCATGGTAGTGACGAAGTCTCACGAAAACTGATGGTTTTTTCAGGGGTTTTCCCTTTTGCATCTTCCTCATTCTCTCTCATACCTGCCACCATGTAAGACATGCCTCTTGCCTTCTGCAATGACTGTTGGGACTCCCAGCCATGTGGAACCATGGGTCCATTAAACCTCTCTTTAAAAAAAACAAATTGCACAATCTCAAGTATGTGTTTATCGGCAACATGAAAACAGACTAAAACACCAGCCAAGTCCATGTTGCTCATTCTCCCGAGGCCCCAGTAATTCTGCACCACAATGATGGACAGGGGAGGAGCGAGACGTATACCAGTGTCATTAGAATGGAGTACCTCCATCATCGGTTTTCACTGTGGAGCTAATACAGTGGCTATAAGGATGCCGAAGTGAGTGTAAAGCAACCACCTCATACACAGGTTCTGTGAAAGAGGTTAATGGGAAAAGTATTTCAAAACTTTTACACCCCTCAGCAACATGAAAATGCAAAAAAGTGAGATGTGCAGATAAGCTGCTAGGCTGCTGCTGGAAGATAAGAGCCATGTAATTTCTTTGAGCAAGATGCTGTGATTTCGGGGTTGCTGTGGTTGCCAATTTTCACCGTGCCAATACCCCCACCATAAGCAATATCAGGGTGGGAGTGTTGGCGACTCTCTGTGGTCTCCTATGTTGGCCTCCTTTATACATGATTCTCTGCCCCCAAGCTTGTTGAGTGGGGTTTTAAAATCACCCAGAGGGCTTAGAGATGCTGCGAGATGCGTGAGAGAGTCTCGGTTTATGCCTGATAGTGTTCTGAACACTAGTCTGAGGTCTGCCTCAAGTTTAGACTATCTGAAGGGTTGAGAACTGAATCCTTGTTTTGATAAAGGGTCCAAGATAGTGATGCCACAAAAGAATTCCCTGAATACCAGAGTTTGTCATGGCAAGGGCTATGGCCATGCTTCCCATAATTCAGATGTGGAAGGGAGCACCGGGAGGTGGTTGTTCCACAAAGCCGTCTGGTGGGGTGGAGAGAATACAATGGAAGGGGGTCAGAGAATGTGGCTAGATGCCAAATGGCTAAGGGAGAATCCACAGTAATCATCCCAAGTAAAGAAGCTAAATTTTGGGCAAGGGTCCTGGTGAAAAGTGGGCCAAGAAGAGACCTATTGAAGAGATCAAAATGAGTGTCCCACAGTACAAGAAGTCAGCTTTAGTCATTGGCTATGCCATCCAGGCCATGGACAAGAGGTAAAAACTACCACTTCCCTGTTATTCCCCTTCCTACCCTCAATTCAAGCCAGGCATTGGAGAGGCAGAAAGCAGAGAAAGTTGAAATGCAGAAGCCAACCATGTTTTTGTTTTGTCTTGTCTTCTTTTCCTGCTGCTTTCTGTGTTAGTAAGAGGTGGAGAGCTGCTAACAAAAAGTCAAGTGTGGAATTTTGATCGCTTTCATGGGACTGGACATTCAAATTACTAATGGTAAAGTGTAATTTTAAAACAGGTAAAAATCATGACAGGCAAATATCAAATGAATTTATTTAAAGGATTTCATTTAAGTCATTAATAAGAGACCAAATATAATTGTTATGTTAATTCAAAGAACACTTGAGGAATTTGATATCTACAGAAAATTTTATAAAGAAATATATATATTTTAAAATTCGGGATACATGTGCAGAAAGTGCAGTTTTGTTATATAAGTATACATGTGCCATGTGGTTTGCTGCCACTTTCAACCTGTCATCTACTTTTTAGGCCTGGCATGCATTAGTTATTTGTCCTGATGCTCTTCCTCGCCTCAACCCACAGGCCCTGACAGGCCCTGGTGTGTGTCATTTCCCTCCTTGTGACCACGTGTTCTCATTGTTCAATTCCTGCTTATGAGTGGGAACATGTGGTGTTCATTTTTCTGTTTCTGTGTTAGTTTTCTGAGGATGATATCTTCCAGCTTCACCCATGTTCCTGCAATTTCTGAGGATGATATCTTCCAGCTTCACCCATGTTCCTGCAAAGGACATGATCTTGTTCCTTTTTTATGGCTGCATAGTATTCCATAGTGTATATGTACCACATTTTCTTTATCCACTCTATCATTGAGCATTTGGGTTGGTTCCATGTCTTTGCTGTTGTAAATAGTGCTGCAATAAATATATATGCATGTGTCTTTATAGTAGAATGATTTATATTCCTTTGGATATATACCCAGTAATGTATTGCTGGGTCAAATGGTATTTCTGGTGCTAGATCCTTGAGGAATCACCACACTGTCTTTCACAATGGTTGAACTAATTTGTATTCCCACCAACAGTGTAAAAGTGTTCTATTTCTCCACAGCCTTGCCAGCATCTACTGTTTCTTGACTTTTTAATAATTGCCATTCCAACTGGCATGAGATGGTATCTGATTGTGGATTAGATTTGCATTTCTCTAATAATCAGTGGTGTTGAGTTTTTCATATGTTTTTTGGCTGCATAAAGAAGAGTCAGTCATCCTGGAATCACCTAGTTGAGTGCCTAAATCTGAGGGAAACTGGAAGACCTTTAAAAAAAAATAAGCTGATATCAATAGTAATTCAGCCAAGATGGAAGAAAAGTCATTGTTCTGGAAAGTCTTCCCAAAAAGGGCAGTGATCAGAGAAAGATGTTACCACATGGTTCAATGAAGCCCCAAACTTATAAGACTGAAAAAGTTGGAGAAAATACAGCAAATTGTACAGACTGTATTTTGCTAACAGGAAAGGAGATAAAAGGAATCATAGCAAACAACAACAACAACAACAACAACTCCTGTAATCACTGCCAGGAATGTATCCCTGCTCTTGTCATTTTCATGAAATGATTCGTTTTGGTACTAAAGTCTTTGCTTGCTAATAAAAGCAGTACTATTCCCTTTAAGTAAAAAAGAAATGAATAAAATGAAATAAAAATAAAGAAATGTTTGAACAGTATGCTTGGATAAAGACAAAACTGGTTAGCATCTTACAGGGCAATAAGCCTAAAGTTTTGGGGTTATTCGTTCTATCAAACAGAAATCATTTGTCTCTCCACTGGATAAAAACCTACATATTATGCTCTCTTCTTTCAGAATTGTGCAATAGCCAAGAAAACACATTCAAGACTAGCATTGAACTACTATGATCGCCCACATCTATTTATTGGTTTAAGATAATTTTTTCTGACACTGAATTAAGCTGTACTTGCGTCCAGTTCCACAGGAACAATCTGCTATGAAGAAGAAAATCCTAGGAGTGAGCCTGAATTTGCTACCCAGGGTGTAGGGATGAAAACCTTCCCTGAAAAGAATAAAGAAGCAGACAACAGAAGACAAAAGCGAATTAATTTTTTTTTTTTTTTTGAGACGGAGTTTCGCTCTTGTTACCCAGGTTCAAGTGCAATGGTGCGATCTTGGTTCACCGCAACCTCCGCCTCCTGGGTTCAGGCAATTCTCCTGCCTCAGCCTCCCAAGTAGCTGGTATTACAGGCACGCGCCACCATGCCCAGCTAATTTTTTGTATTTTTAGTAGAGACGGGGTTTCACCATGACCAGGATGGTCTCGTTCTCTTGACCTCCTGATCCACCCGCCTTGGCCTCCCAAAGTGCTGGGATTACAGGCTTGAGCCACCGCGCCTGGCCCAAATTAATGTTTTGATTCCTTTGTAAGAAACACTTTTCAACATCTTGTTTGTAAAGGACACAGTCATGCTCTGTCCAGAGATTGCTGACATCTGCAGCATGTTTCTTTCTTCAGAAGTTTCTGAGTTCAATCATTTGCCCGGTGAGATCTCTCCAGAGCAAAAGTTTTGAGTGTGCCCCACTGATGGTGTGAGACTCACATTGACTCGTAAGAACCAACTGTGTGTCTCTCCCCAACTCCACATTCAGTGATGCCAACTCGATTGCATGATCCTGCTCATGGTGGGGTGTTGTCATCATGGAAACTCAGACGCTGGTGGTGGCGCTGTTTTCCAGAGGCTGCTTGTTCCCATTTCAGGGCACACAGCTGTTCCTCTCCCTCTTTCAGGCAGGCACTCTCTGGAGGCTCCTATTAGCCAAACACACCCATCAAGGGGCCGTCTCCCAGTGTGCTCTTAACAATAACCTACTTCCCAAAGTTGAGTTGCTTTTAAAATTTAGGTAAGTGGTCCCCAGTCCAGGCTGCTTGAATTGCAATATGTAGCCGTTAGTGTTGAAAGAATGTGTGTTCTACCAAGCCCCCCAAGTGATTTTCATATGCTATAAAGTTCGAGAAATATTTTATTAAAGACTTTCCTTATCTAGTAAATTTTTTTGAGTGGTTAGTCTGCCCGAATGCATTATGTTCTGGGGTGAATTTAATTGCTTCATGATTTGTCATGTTCTTATTAGCATTACAACATAGTTCATTTTTAGATTAGTGTGAGGAGCCAAAGATTTTCCTAGACAACAGAATAGATGAAGTAATCTGTCAGAGAACAGAGAGAGGAGCTAGCACCAAAGAAGGTTGCATGGCCTCCACTCTATCTTTCTTCAAATAATGATCATGGTATTTACAAATATGATACTAATTTTAAGTCTAAAATTATGTGAGGTAAAACTGGTGCTTTGAAAGCTTACTATATATACTTTTTCACTTAATAACTGTCCTGATTTATTGACTGCAATGTTAGATACTATTAAGAAGGTAGCACATCTGATAAGAACATGGCTGAACATTTGCAACAAAGACCTTAAGAAATGTGTGTGTGTGTGTTGTTAGCATAGCCCATATGTGAATTGAAACATGTACAGTATACTTATGAGAGAATTCCTCAGGCTCTCATTGTATCTATTTTATTTTGTAGATAGCATGAGCTGGTTGGCAGTTAAGTATACTGGTAACAAAATTATGAGTGGAAAATTTGCTGCTAAAAGCAGGTGTGTCTGATTTTAAAACTGTATAGGCATATAAATGGAAGAAAGAAAAGATAGAGGTAAACTAGAAAATAAGAATAACTACAAAATGAATTATACATCAGAAAAAATTCCTTGTAATCATGACTACCTTCTTTGGATAAATTAAAAAGGTCACTATGGTTCTGAATGTTCTGAGATGATGCTGCCATGTGTAAGTTTGGTAATAAAAGCCAAAAAGGATTGGATTTCTTTGTTTCATAAAGAAGAAAATGACTTGAAATTCCTGAGAGGAGAATATGCAGAGAGAAAGAGTAAGGAAGCAGTAAAGCTGATGTTTTTTGAGGGAAGGAGGACTGGAGGAAAAAAAATCTTTGTTTATTGCTAAGGATTGTGAGTACTTATTTATCTCCTTATGGAATTTTTGGGAAAGTCTATTTTTTGTTGGGAGATGATTTTAGACCTTTAAATGGCAGTAACTAAAATAGTTTGCAAAGACCTACAATATAGATGGTCTCCCACCTATGCTGCGGTCTCCCACCTATATTGTAGGTCTTTGCATACTATTTTGGTAAGGTAAGGTCTTAAGAAGGTAAGGTTTTAAGAAATTTTCAGTTACTTTGTGGAAAGCTTGGTTAAAACCATGAAGTTGGGAATTCATATTATTATACTCCCTCCATGTTGTAATGTGGAGGTGATATTGGAAGAGCAATTATATTTATTGTAAAAGAAAGCCAGAATTGAACATCACGTAATAGAAAAAGCTAATCTCAAATGAAAATGCTCAAATACTTTATTTCCAGATATTTTCTGAAGCACAAGTGCTGGGCATGAGCACCTCCATGAAATATAATTTAAAGCAAACAAGCAGGCTCAGGTCATCTCAATGCCAGCTCCTGAGGGATGAGTTGGGTCAGTCAGTCAGATCATCAGGGTGAGGCAGAGACTGGAGAGTAGGGTGCATTCCAGGCTGACAGCAGAGGATGTGCAAACATATCTCAGTAGGAAAGAGTATTGTGAGCCACATGTGGTCCAGTAAGGTCGAAGGTAATAAGAGCGGAGTCTACACAAATGGGTAAAAGAGCAATCTAATATGCCAAGTTAAATAGTTTGGACATGTGTCCTTAATGTGGATGCTGAGAAAATAAAATGAAATAAAATAAAATGATGAAGGACTTTGCATGATCAGATTTGCATTTAAAGAAATCACTCTGGCAGAGTGTGTGGAACCTGTTGTTTAAGCAGAGAATAACCATAATCTATCCATAGAATCTGATTATTGATTACCCAAAAAACCAGAACTCCCATCACCTGATGCTTGTGGATAGGAAGGATGTTACCAAGTGAATCCCTGCGTCCCTCTGGCTGTGTTGGTATCCACATTCACTCTCCTTCCACATCCTGAGTTTCCATGGACTTGAGATGATGGATGGTGACGACAGTGCACATATGCATGATAAGAAACAGAGCCATTATCTTAAACTGTGTCTTCTTACTTCTCACACAGTGTCCAAAGGGTGACTGTGTCAGCCGAAGAGCTCCCCTCTCTCTTGCCTTCTCTTCCTCTGCTTACCTATGTACATGCTCATAAACATACATGCATACTGCTCAATGGAGTATTGTAACATTATTATTTAATAGATGCCTGAGAACACGGTGTTTTGCAGTTTCCAAGGCATACAGGAACATCCTTGGTGGAACAGTTACATATTTTCCAAAGTAGATTTTATTGTCAAAATAAAGAATCATATTGTTACTCAAGGCCAAGGTGAAAACTGGGAGGCCCCGTAGTAGAATGCAATAAGTATGGGTTCTTGACCTAAAAAAGACCTTAAAGAATAAATCAGAATTACATAGACACCTTGTGTTTTCTTAGGACAATGCCTTTATTTCTCTGGGATGCCAGTGCAGAGCCTATGTGTTTTGTGGGAAAAATAATGGTTACATGAAGGACAGTGATGTGCTGATGAAGAGAACAGTCTATTGTCTGACATGTAGATGCTCAATGAGTATTAACCAAAATAGGAGATGATGATGATTTGATGGCTAATAATCATTTTTTAAAGAACTTGAAATACATTAATAAATTAGGCAAGGCTTATAAAGAATACATCTTAAATAGAGCTATCTTATAGTATTTAATTAATTTTGGATAATTTTTTCAGTACCAGAGATCTGCTTCAACATTCCATATCCTTGGTATCTGTTACTACTGCTGTTTAGAAATACAGCTAAACAATTACGTCAGGGCTCATTGGCAGGTGTTGAACAATGAGAACACATGGACACAGGGAGGGAGCATCACACACTGGGGTCTGTTGTGGGGGCTGGGAGAGACAGTGTGGTTTGGGGAGGTCAGGGAGGGATAACATGGGGAGAAATGCCAAATATAGGTGACAGGGATAGAGGCAGCAAACCACATTGCTGTGTATGTACCTATGCAACAATCCTGCATGATCTGCACCTGTATCCCAGAACCTAAAGTGCAATTAAAACAAAATAAAATAAAAGCGATTATGTGAGGGGAAAAAAAGCTTTTGAGGATAAAATACTTAATACACTTTGATATGCTTGTATTATAAAGAAGCCATTTGCTGTTAGGGGAAGATGGAGGACATGGGTAATGCTTCCAAATAATCTACTATAGGAAAGTGGCAGAAGCATGTATTCCGTCAGCCACTGACTACCAAACAGTATTTCTTTTTTGAACAGACAGAAGCTTTGTTAACAGATTATGTAACGAAATATCAATGATTCATGTACATATTTTTATTCTTCCTTTGCAAATTAGATGTTTTTTTCTACAAAAATTAATTTGAAAACTCTTTGTTAAGGAACATCATGCACAATTTTATATTCTAACATTTGTCGAGACTGTTATTTCTTTATACAGATGATCACATTTTAGTTGCTTCTCAAAGTTTCAGGGAGAACATACTATTTTAGAGTAGGGAAAGTGATGTAATGAAGCATCGTACAAAGCTGTTAGATAATCAAAGGTCTGATGTCCCAGGAATTGTTTGAAATATTTAAAAATTGTTCAACTTTATTAAAGCTCATATCTCCATTTTATATATAAAATTATAAACAGAAATTACATTTATATAGTCAATTTGTGAGAATACTTACTTAAAATACTTTTGATGTAAAACATTTAATCAGTTAAGCCTTTTTTTTTTCTATTTGCCTTGGGCTGTGCAAAATTTCAAAGAAGCTACAAAAATTGAGTGACCTTCAAAGATCCCCTGCAGGGTTCATTAGCACCACTGGATGCTTATCTGAAATTTGCTTAATGCTTCTTGAATAAAATTTACCTAGATCCTAACAAGGATTGATGAGGGGATTTGTAAAATTGGTTTTGATTTTTAAGAGCTAATGACCCTTGACTCTCAACCGAGAGGTACTTGGTACTAATGAAGTGACAGGTTCAGTTCATACAAATATCGCTGCAGTTCTTTCAGCTGGTGAAATCAGCTCAACACTTGTAAAAGAAGAAATAATGTAGCCAATGAATGGGGCAGCCTATATGTCATTAAACTGTGGAATCTCTGAAAAATTACCCAGAAAGCAAAGTGGTCACTTTAAATGAAACAGAAATTAACTCTGTATATACTTAAATGAGTTGAACTAGTTTTTAATATATGCAGATTTTATCTCAATGATTCTTACCCCTGATTTTTTGATGGTGGCAGAATGTTTTCAAAATTCTTTTCTACAAACAATGCTCATGTAGAGAGGTCTTTTCCATGAACGTGAGTGTAATTCATACAATGTACTGAACACGACAGTCTCCAACTTGAGGACAAGTTCCTATAGTATAACTCGAATCAATGAAAAAATGTAATTTTAAATGAAATTAATCACATCTCTCACAGCTCTTTGTGTTTCTCCATAAGAAAAAAAAATGGAAAATATTTTTAGAAAAAACCCTTCTTCCAAGTATTAAGTGATAAGTCCAGGTAATACCACTTATACATCTATTAGTGAAACATACATTTTGTGATAACATTACCAGTCAAGCTAAATTATGCACATAAAGTTAAGGCTGATTCACGTGATGTTTACAGTATTAGTGCAAGATCCTAAGGTCTGTGAGTTATTCTGCGAGTTGGTCTCTTACATAATTCCCACAATTTTCATTATCATTAATAATTTACATTGGCCTTATGTCTTTAAGTTTAAATCATATTCCTTTTCCAGTAATTTGATAATCTTATATCAGTTCCTAATAAATTTATCTCAACAGTCTTTGTTATAAGAATAAACATTGCTTTTAATACATTTACAAACCCATGCATCAAATTTACAAAACACACTTTAGGTACTTGATAGCTTTCAGAAAAGACATCTGATTCCACTTTCATCCATTGCTGAGGTTCTAATTACGTTGATAGAATAGCTGTGGGATTTTATTTTTACTGATAAGAGAAATTCCTCACTAATGTGGAGCAGAAAAGTAACATTAAAATTTGGTTCTCTTTTAGAGGTCTATACTTAAAGTCCGTTGGATCTAATTTATTTCAACTCTTTCATATTGAAGATATCTTTGATGTCCCTTTAGACACATTTGTTTAGTGAGCCTAAATATTTGGTGGATAATGAAGCCAAGAAAATAATTAATTATTTTGACTTTAACTTATGTTTCTCTACAAAGTTGTACACTCCAAGGCTGATGTAGGCTTAGTCTCACTATTGATTCAATGCATTTATTTGTGATACTGGTTCAATTTTTTTATAATACAGTACAGCATATCATTATAAAAAATAATTATATTTTAATTGCAATATAATTATTTTTTATAATGATATGCTGTCCTGTATTATACTCCTTCCATATAAACTGGAACTAACTCCTTCCAAAAATATTAATTTTTGTTATATTATAATCTAAATAGACATTTTATAAATACTATATAATATGTATCATTATACAATAATTATATATTATAATTTAAACTATAGATATTAAAGCTAGATCAGACTTAAGAATTAATGACCTTAATTTTGAATCTTCATTTTACCATTAATAACTGATAATCTTCACTCAAATAATAAATTCTCTGAGTTTAATATTTTAAATTGAGGGAAATAATAACTGATGAATGGGACTGTTTTGAAGCTGAGAAGACAAATTCTTTTCTGAAAGCATTTTGTAAGTAAACAAAAGTTAGACATATAACATTTAGATTTCCAATTGGCTATATCCTCATATTCTATTTATGTTGCAATATATAGTTCAATATATTTCATTTAAAAACAGAGGCAGTTTAAGTATTATGGGATAATGTGTACTGAGATTAATTAAATAGTGCTCTACTTTAAAAATCCATAAAGAAATAATGAGTGACTTTGAAGTATTTTGGACAGTTTTCTGGGAGTGCTCACTACATTATAGATTAAATCATGTCCTGACTGTGGTTAGTACAGACAAATGTTACACAAATTCCAGTTGGTAATATAAGATAGATATAGAATCATTTATACATAGGAGTGCAATACAATTTTTGCCTTAAAAATTGTTTATGTTTGTCAATTCCTTTTCTCTGATGTTAACATAAAAAATGTTTAGGTTATCTCCTTAAGATATACACCGTAAAATATATGTACACTATTTTGTACTTGTTACTTACCTGATGAAAGATACACAGTATTGAAAATTATTTTAGTCCATTTATATTTTACATATTTCTTAGTATATGTTATTTATTACCACAATAGTGGCATATAACAAAGCAGACCCAAATTTTGTGGCTTAAAATAATGCTTGATTATCTGTTCATCACATTGTGGTTAGTCAGATGTAATTCACCTGATCTAGGTTGGGCTGGAAACAGACACCTTTTCTTTTTCTTTTTCTTTCTTTTTTTTTTTTTTTTGGGAGGAAGGGAGGAAGGCAGGAAGGAAGGAAAGGAGGAAGAGAGGGAGGAAGGAAAGAATGAAGGAAGGGAGGGAGGGAGGGAGGGATGGAGGGAGGGAGGGAAGGGAAGGAAGAAAATCAAGCAATGAGAGAGACATTGCTGACCTGGATCTAGAGGTTTACAAGTTGATTTCTTCTTCTTTTTTTTTTTTCTTTTTTTGAGAGAAGGAAAGAAAAAAATGAGTAA
>CAUYOR010035054.1:0-19778 GCA_963573925.1 Callimico goeldii
AATATTGAATGGCCATTATAATACCCATTTTTTTTTTCAGAATAAAGCAATATTTCCGTTCACTCTCCCTCTTTCTCTTCCTCTTTCTTCCTCTCCTTTACTCATTTTTTTTGTTTTTTCTTTCCTTCTCTCAAAAAAAAAGAAATCAACTTGTAAACCTCTAGACCCAGGTCGGCAATGTCTCTCATTGCTTGATTTCCTTCCTTCCCTTTCCTCCCTCCCTCCCTTCCTCCCTTCCTCCCTGCCCCCCCCCCCAAAAAAAAAATTAAAAAAGAAAAGCTAGGTGTGAGATATCCAGGGAGAAAGGGCCACAGGTAGCTGGAAACTCCAAAGTGAGAACTGGGATGGATGTTGAGATTTCAGAATGTGTGAAAACTTGGGCAGGCAGGTAAATAAATTCTGTAATAGAAAATTAAAAAAAAACTTATTTACTATCTTTTTTGAGACAGAATTTTGCTCTCATTGCCCAGTAGAGTGTGAAATGACACGATCTCAGCTCACTGCAACCTCTGCCTCCTGGGTGCAAACGATTCTCCTGCCTCAACCTCCCAAGTAGCTGGGATTACAGGCATGAGCCCTCACAGCCAGGTAATTTTGTATTTTTAGTAGAGACGGGGTTTCTCCATGTTCATCAGGCTGGTCTCGAACTCCCGATCTCAGGTGGTTCACCCACCTTGGCCTCCCAAACTGCTGGGAATACAGGCGCCGCGCCCAGTCAAGAGATTTTAAAAGAAACAAAACTAGGAGAACCTGGAGCTGTGACTTAGACAAAATCTCCTTCTTCAAGGAGGAAGAAGCAGTGAACAACTGCAATGCACAGGTGGGGGGACTAAAAGGCGGCCAGTAAGCTCAGACACGGGGGGACTAAAAGGCGGCCAGTGAGCTCAGACACGGGAAGTGGGACTCTGGTGACCTAAGCGAGGGGAAGCGGCAGCAAAGGAGTTGCAGCCCCAGTCCAACCACAATGAGGACCAGCTGGGCTGTCTAGAGGAAGCTTGACTGAATGGGGCCTAAAGTGTCAAAAAAAAAAAAAACAATGGGTGTGGGTGGGGTGGGCAGAAGGGATGAGGGACGCCCAGACAAGCACCATGTGGAGGTGGAGAGAGAACAGAGGACAACAAAGGTCCGGATCATAACGTGCCTCGTTAACTACACCCTCAGGGCAGGGGCATGAGTTTTATGACAGATGTGACATGTTGAGATGTGCATTTAGAGACCGTGTCACCTGTGTCCGGTAAGAACAGATGGGAGACTGAACAAGCCAGACTGTAGACCAAGGAGGAGATTCAGGGCAGCCCAGGTGAGAACAAAGCCATGAGGCTCAGAGTGCAGTACAGAGAGGGGATGGGATGGAAGTTGGGAGGGCTTCGGGGCTTTCTTCAGTCTAATAGATTTATTACTTAAAGTTTATGTAATTATTCTGTTATTTTTTTTAAATGTTGCTCAGCCTGGCCTTGAATGCACAGCCTCGCCTCCTCAAGCACCATGACAACTGTCCTGAGTCACTGTGGCTCCCTATTCTGTTATTCTTAGAGAATAAACAGAAAATAAAGCTATTATAAGCTCTTCGGATATTGATCCCCCCCACTGCAGCAGGAGTGTGACATTAATTATGTATATTCATGGTATATATGTATATGGCGTGCAGATGCTCCTTGACTTACAATGGTGCTAACTCACAATAAACTCATCATAAGTTGAAAAATCCTAAATTTTCACTAAGTCAGGGACTGCATACACATGTGCATCTGTCTCTATCATATATAAAGCAGTCTGCTAATACATAGAAACAGAGTGTTAGGCAGGCAGGAAGAGTGGTGGACTGGAACCAAATTCTATCACCACATCTCATATGACTGCATTCCTATGAGCAAAGAAAGAGTCAGCAGAAAAGGGGCTGTGGGAGGCACACCAGAAACAGAAGGACCCTATAACTCTGCAGCCAGTCCACAGGGAGATGCTCTGATGAGCACCTCTTCTATTTAGTCCACCCAGCCCTACATCAGGTACACAGAGCCCTCAAATCCCACCTGGAAGGCAGGGTCTGATACAATTATCCACTGAAAAGAAGACACCTAGGCTGGGCACAGTGGCTCACACCTGTAATCCCAGCACTTTGGGAGGCTGAGGCAGGTGGGTCACCTGAGGTTGGGAGTTTGAGACTAGCCTGGCCAACTAGGTGAAACCCTGTCTCTACTGAAAATACAAAAATTAGCCAGGTGTGGTGGGCTCCTATAATCCCAGCCACGCGGGAGGCTGAGGCAGGAGAATCGTTTGAACCCAGGAGGCAGAGGTTGCAGTGAGCCAAGACAACACCATTGTGCTCCAGCCTGGGTGACCGGTGAAACTCCGTCTCAAAATAAAAATATAAAAACAATTTTTTTTTTTTTGGGAGACAGAGTCTTGCTCTGTCACACAGGCTGGAGGGCAGTGGTATGATCTTGGCTCACTGCAGCTTCCACCTCCTGGGTTCAAGCAATTCCAGGGCCTCAGCCTCCCAACTAGCTAGGATTATAGGAACCAACCACTATGCCTGACTAATTTTTTGTATTCTTAGTAGAGACGGGGTTTTTGCCATGTTGGCCAGGCTGGTCTCCAACTTCTGATCTCAAGTGGTCCACCCACCTTGGCCTCCCAAAGTGGTGGGATTATAAGTGTGAGCCACCATGCCCAGCCACAAACACCCTCTTAAATGGAACCCTGATGCCCTCAGTCATAGCAATAACCACACCCACCCCAATACTCAAGAGAACCTGGAGGCTCTTGCTCATTATACAAAGGAGGGTATGTGCTAAGTGGTCAGCAATGATGTGGCTGGCCATATCAGCCCTACAGCCTTGCACAAATACTTGGCCTCTGTGCCTCACTGTCCACATCTTTAATGGAGTAGAACACCTCATCTCTGTGGAACAGTGACCGCTGAAGGAAACACCCAGTATGGATCCGAACACTCTATCAACTAATTTGCTAACTACTGACAGGTGACATGTCTGGGTAAGGCACTGCTCCTGGGGCTAGGAATGGAATGGGAAGCAGCAACAAAAAAACCACCCTTGGAGCATACATTCTCGCTGGAAAGATGATCAACAAATTAAGTAATAGATATTATATCAGAAGGGCTGGAAAGTTTATCTCTTCTTAAGGTATGAGTGCTATGAAATAAAGGCAAAACAAACCTTCACCACAGGAGGAACTGGAACTAATGCTTCCAGCTCTCAGCAAGGGCTTTATTCATTTCCAGAAAAGACCTGGCAGGACTTGGCTTAGCCTTAGAGGAGGACTCAGAGGAGGGTGACGAAAGCCGCACAGAGGTGGTGACATTAGCCTTAGAGGAGGACTCAGAGGAGGGTGACGAAAGCCGCACAGAGGCGGTGACATTAGCCTTAGAGGAGGACTCAGAGGAGGGTGACGAAAGTCGCACAGAGGCGGTGACATTAGCCTTAGAGGAGGACTCAGAGGAGGGTGACGAAAGCCGCACAGAGGCAGTGACATGCAGTCCTCACCCAGAGTGATTTATTCCTAAGGCTCAGAGGCCTTGAAAACTGGCCTCCCCTGAAGGTTTGCAGGGACAAGAGGAATGAATCTGATCAAAGCCGAAAGCAGTAGACTATGCTCAGAGAGGCGATGAGGCAGGTAGGTTCAGATGCCAAGTAACCAGGTCTTCCATAAATTATCTTATGGCCCTGATTAAGCTGCCAAGTTGCCACCAGCAATCGGGCCACAACCAAAATCTCTAGGGTCCTGAAAGGAGCAAAGGGCTTTCGCATCTTTTAGCCAAGATGGCCTAGGCTTTGGGGACCCACATAAAAACAAGGGGCCAGGAGAAAGGGTTAAGATAATAAAGGAAACCTACGAAGCCACTCCTCCAGAGGCCAATGGGCAGATTTACCTGAGGTGCTAGGGGCCGTCAACATCCCCCGCCCTGCCCTGGGGCCCACAGTTAGCACATGAGGCAGGCTACTTGGTGTTGATGGCCACTGAGCAGAGCCTGCTGGAGACTAGCTAGCAGCTTAGCTGCCCCTCCTGTATCCAGAACCCTGGGTTGGCTGGGGCATAGGGATGGTTGTAAGACTCTCACAAATCTGATTATTTGATCCATGCCAGATGGGAGCACCTGAGCAGTGCCACACAATGGGAATTCTCTCAAGGGCACACCAGAGGGGGCCTAATCTCAAACAGCACTGCCTCCAGCTCTGGGCTCCTCAAGAAAGACATGGGCCTCTACCCTTAGTCAGACCATCTGTGGGCTAAGGAACAATCCAAGCTGTAACCAAAGGGCCAGCCAGATCCAATTCTCTAGGGCTTCCATCTTGGTGAAGAAATCCAGCATCCAGAAGCCCTAATCTAGACCCTCTTCAGCTCTCCTTCAACACTTTACCTGGAAAGTGAACAAGTCATTGTCCCAGCCTGGGCAACATGGGGAAACCCCGTCTCTACAAAAAACAAATACAAAAACTTAGCCGGGCATAGTGGTGTGTGACTGTAGTCCCAGCTACCTGGGAGGCTGAGGTGGGAGGCTCGCTTCAGACTGGGAAGTTGGAGCAGCAGTGAGCCACGATCACGCCACTGGACTCCTGCCTCAGTGACAGAGTGAGACCCTGTTCAAAACTGCACTGACTCCCAGGGAAGATAAAGAAAAACAAGCAGCTACAACATGAATGCTCTACAGGAGACAGAAAGGCAGGAGAGAGCAGGAGGCGGCGGTCCGAGGAAGTTAAAAGCACCACAAGGTAATACCTAAAAAATCACCAAGCTCCAAAACATTCAAGAATATTGCAAGTGCTCCCAAATGATCACAAGCACTGCCTACAGAATATAGGCCAAAATCTTCGTATCATATGGCCAGCCTCCCCTCCCAACTTGCCCCTCACCTTTCCGGCTTCATTTGCAGTTACAGACATATGTTCCCTCCCTGCCACCAAAAAAGTCTTGCTATGCAAAGACCCACAGTCTGTGAGGAAAGAAAAAATTAGGGGTACAACACTAAAAAATGTTGTCAGTGACACACATACACAAAACAACCTCGAGAAAATGGCAGTACAGTTCTAAACATGTTAAATGGTTAAGAAACACAACTGTGATACTTTACCTTGAAAAAAGTCTGAAGCTTGCTCTGTGCAAGTGGGCCTCAGAAGGTTCACAGCTTGTGTTATTGAGAAATGGAGGGAAAGAGAGTGAATGCTGGAACATCAGATGTGCACAAAAGTGGCTCACACACAAGTCAACTGAGGTAGCTGATACATGTCTAAGGTATGTATAATTACATGGCTTGGTTCAGTTGGCCTCAATTTGTCATGTTCACCTAATATTTCTCACAGTTGACACTGTGTGCAGCAAACTCTCAAGAGCTTCTCTAAAATAGCAACCTCATTGGAACAAATTCATGCTTCCAAACAATACTTCAAGCAGAAGCAGAAATGTACTTTACTCCAGGTATCCTGGAAGTCAGTGCAGAGAACCTGACTTCAAATTGGGGATTTGAGCTGACATAGGGTACCTGGAGTAAAGTACATACAGTTCATTATCAGTGCCATAATTTGATATACAGGCAAGGGTCCCGCCACTCCCACCCAATTTTGGTGAATTTCTGCTCATTCTTCAAGGCCTAGCTGAAAGGTTGTTTCCATTTCTCTCACTCCTCCCAGTCCTGACTTAACCATTTCTTCTATACTCCCTTAAGACAAAAAAATGTTATTGATCAAATACTTATCATGGTGTCCCCACCCATTTGCATAGTACTTGGCACACATGTAAATAAGATCTTTTTTTCCCACTAAAATTACCAAGCTCTTGGCTGGGTATGATGGGATGGCTCACACCTATAATCCCAGAACTTTGGGATGCCGAGGCAGGAGGACTGCTTGAGCCCAGGAGTTCTTGACCAGCCTAGGCAACATGGCGAAACTCCTCCTCTATAAAATATTAATACAAAAAAAAAAAAAAAAAAAAAAAATTAGGGTGTGGTAGCACATGCCTATAGTCCCAGTTACTCAGGAGGCTAAGATGGGAGGGTCGCTTGTGCCCGGGGAGGTTGAGGCTAAAGTGAGTTATGATTGTGTCACTGCACTCCAGCCTGGGCTAGACCTTGTCATTCCCTCCCACCCCCACCAAAAGTTATCAAGCTCATCAGATGCTTGAAAGAGATGGCAGATACCTTGAAAAGATGGCAGAGTGTTTTTGAAAAGGAAAAAAATAATTTCAGAGATGGGCGGAATGGAGCCCTTACACTGCAAGGAAAAACAGTCACAATTAGAAAATAAAGGAAGCCTTAAAAACACGACTGGAGCCAGTATAGCAGTGTGCACCTGCATTAGTTTGTTTTCATACTGTGGCTGCTAACAAAGACATACCCAGACTGAACGACTTACAAAAGAAAGAGGTTTAATGAACTTAACAGTTCCACATGGCTGGGGAAGCCTCACTATCATGGTGGAAGGCAAGGAAGTGCAAGTCACATCTTACGTGGATGGTGGCAGGCAGAGAAAGAGCTTGTGCAAGGAAACTCCCCCTTATAAAACAATCAGATTTCGTGAGACTTATTCACCATCAGAACAACATGGGAAAGACCTGCCCCATTTCAATTACCTCCCATCAGGTCCCTCCCACATGTGGGAGTTCAAGATGGGATCTGGGTGGGGATACAGCCAAACCATATCATCCCACCTCAACCCCTCCCAAATCTCAGGCCCTCACATTTAAAAACCAATCATGCCTTCCCACAGTCCAAGGTCTTAACTCATTTCAGCTTTAACTCAAGAGTCCACAGTCCAAAGTCTTATCCAAGACAAGTCCCTTCCACCTACAAGCCCGTAAAATCAAAAGCAATTTAATTACTTCTTAGATATAATGGGGAGTACAAGCACTGGGTAAATACAGCCATCCCAAATAGGAGAAATTGGCCAAAACAAAGGGGCTACAGGCCCCATGCAAGTCTGAAATCCAACAGGGCGGTCAAATCTTAAAGCTCCAAAGTGATCTCCTTTGACTCCATATCTCACAACCAGGTCATGCTGATGAAAGAGGTTAAGTTCCCAAGGTCTTGGGCAGCTCCGCCCCTGTACAGCCTCCCTTTGCAGGGTACAGCCTCCCTCCTACCTGCTCTCACAGGCTGGCTTTGAGTATCTGCTGCTTTTCCAGGTACAAGGTGCAAGCTGTCAGTGGATCTATCATTCTGGGGTCTGGAGGACAGTGGCTCTCTTCCCACAGCTCAACTAGGTGGTTTTCCAGTAGCGACTCTGTGTATTTCCTTCTGCACTGCTCTCAGGGGTTCTCCATGAGTGCCCCGCCCTGCCGCAAACTTCTGCTCAGGCATCCAGGTGTTTCCACATATCCTCTGAAGTCTAGGCGGAGGTTTCCAAACCCTGATTCTTGACTTCTGTGCACTTGCAGGCTCAATATCATGTGGAAGCTGCGAAGGCTTGGAGCTTGTACTCTCTGACGACATGGTCTGAGCTCTACCCCTTTCAGCCAGATCTGGGGTGGCTGGAACACAAGGCACCAGGTCCCTAGGCTGTACACAGCAAGGGAACCCTGGACTCAGCCCAGGAAACAGTATTTTCCTCCTCGGCATCTGAGCCTGTGATGGGAGGAGCTACCATGAAGACCTCTGACATGCCCTGGAGACATTTTCCCCCATTGTCTTGAGGATTAACATTCCTGCAGCTGGCTTTAATTTCTCCTCAGAAAATGAAATTTTATTTTCTGTCACACTATCAAGCTGCAAATTTTCCAAACTTTATGGTCTGCTTCCCTTATAAAACTGAACCCCGGCCAGGTTCAGTGGCTCATGTCTGTAATCCCAGCACCTGCCGAAGTGGGCAGATCACCTGAGGTCAGTTTGAGACCAGCCTGACCAATGTGGAGAAATGTGTCTCTACTAAAAATGCAAAATTAGCCGGGTGTGGTGGCAGAGGCCTGTAATCCCAGCTACTCAGGAGGCGGAGTTTGATTGAAACTCCATCTCAAAACAAACAAAACAAAAACCCCCAAAAACAAAAACAAACAAAAAACATACCCGAATGCCTTTAATAGCACCCAACTCTTTTTTTTTTTGAGATGGGGTCTCTGTCGCCCAGGCTGAAGTGCAGTGGTGCAATCTCAGCTCACTGCAACCTCCACCTTCCTGGTTCAAGCAATTCCCCTGCCTCAGCCTCCCCAGTAGCTGAGATTACAGGTGCATGCTACCATGCCTGGCTAACCAACTCATCTTTTGAATGCTTTGCTGCTTAAAAATTTATTCTGCGATTGGCCTGGTGCAGGGGCTCACATCTGCAATCCCAGAACTTTGGGAGGTACAAGGTGGGCAGATCACCTGAGGTCAGGAGTTCAAGACTGGTCTGGCCAACATGGTGAAACCCCAACTCTACTAAGAATATAAAAATGAGCCAAGCACACCTGTAATCCCAGCTACTAGGGAGGCTGAGATAGGAGAATCGCTCAAACCTGGGAGGCGGAAGTTGCAGTGAGCCGAGATTGTACCACTGCTCCTCTCCAGCCTGGGTGACAGGGCAAGATTCTGTCTCAAAAAAAAAAAAAAAAGCCAGGCCTGGTGGCTCACGCCTGTAATCCTGGCACTTTGGGAGGCTGAGGTGGGTGGATTACGAAGTCAGGAGTTTGAGACCAGCCTGACCAACATGGCAAACCCTGTCTCTACTAAAAATTCAAAAATGAGTTGGGTGTGGTGGCAGGCGCCTGTAATCCCAGCTACTCAGGAGGTTGTGGCAGGAGAATGGCTTGAACCCAGGAGGTGGAGGTTGCAGTGAGCCAAGATCGTGTGTGCCATTGCACTCCAGCCTGGTGACAGAGGGAGACTCTGTCTCAAAAAAAGAAGTTTGAGGCTGTACTGTGCTATATAATTGCACCGGCAAATAGCCACTGCACTCTAGTCTGGGCAACACAGCAAGACCACCTCCTCTTAAAAAAAAAAAACACCCACACGGATTATCATTATGGGAAAATAAGAGAGTACATTTCTATCTGAGGTATTTTCAACTTTTCAGAACCAACACGGAAGACATCAAGCCACTTAGAAAGGAAGGAAATTTTAGTGCAGGTTACAAGAATGCTGCTATAGCAAGCAGCAGAATTTAGCAGTAGTTTGGCTAAAGTAAGAGGTGAGGTACAGCAGACAGGGAAACGCCTAGACCCGGAGACAACCTCCCCTAGCTGTTGAGAGGAGAAAGCTTAGGAACTGAGAATCAGTAAAGTTTCTTGAGGATATTTATTTATTTATTGATTTTGAGATGGAGTTCCGCTGTTGTTAGCCAGCCTGAAGTGCAATGGCACGATCTCGGCTCACTGCAACCTCCGCCTTCTGGGTTCAAGCACTTCTCCTGCCTCAGCCTCCCGAGTAGCTGGGATTACAGGCGTGCACCACCATGCCCAGCTAATTTTTGTATTTTTAGTCGAGACGGGGTTTCACCTTGTTGACCAGGATGGTCTCAATCTCTTGACCTCGTGATCCACCCACCTGGGCCTCCCAAAGAGCTGGGATTATAGGCGTGAGCCACCGTGCCGAGGATATTTATTAAGACTCCTCTGGGGTGAAAGCAAAAATAAAGATACTACTAAGTTTTATTTTCACTATTTCAAGTTACTAGAAACTGGCCATGCGCTTTCCTACCACACACAAAAAGCAGGTAACATAACAAAGCCTAACAAAAGGAACAAAGGTAGGAGTCAGGGGTTAAGTTCTAGCTCTGCTTACTAATTGTGTGACCTTGGGCAAGTGACCTTGATCTCCCTGTGCCTCACGAAGAGTGAAATGGGACTAACTACAACAACTAACTTACAGGACGGTTCTGTAAGAGATAGTAGGAAGTAGGGAATCACTCAACCATAGATATTAAGCCATGAACCAGGAGTTCGAGACCAGCCTGTGCAACATGGCAAGACCCCATCTACAAAAATTTGTTAAAAATTAGCCACCTGTGGTGGCATGTGCCTGTCATCCCAACTACTTGGGAGGTTGAGGCAACAGGATCTCTTGAACCCACAAGTCAGAGGCTGCAGTGAGCTACGATTGCACCAATGTACTCCCAACTGGGGCAGCCAAGAGAGATTCTGTTTCTAGAAAAATAATAAAAATTGCTAGTGATCATTTGAGTCTTCAGCAAATTGTAATCATTTTGCCGGTGAAGGATCTTGCCTCAATGATGGCTGCTGACGTATCAGGGCAGTGGTTGACGAAGACTGAGCTGTGACAATTTTTTCTTTTTTTGAGACATAGTCTCGCACTGTCGCGCAACTGGAGTGCCACGGCACAATCTGGGCTCACTGCAACCTCCACCTCCCGGGTTCAAGTGATTCTCCTGCCTCAACCTCCTGAGTAGCTGGGATTACAGGCGCCTGTCACCATGTCCAGCTAATTTTATATTTTTAGTAGAAACAGGGTTTCACCATGTTGATCTGGCTGACCCTGTGATCTGCCCAACTTGGCCTCATCAAAGTGCTGGGATTACAGGCGTGAGCCACTGCCGGGCCAATTTTTGCCTAATTCTTCAGGGCCTTAAGATTTTCAGAACAGTAAATGAACACTGGTTAAAACTTAAAGTCACCAGCTGCATTAGCCCCTAGCAAAAGAGTCAACTGTCCTTTGAAGCCAGGTATTGACCTTTCTCTAGCTATGAAAGTCCTAGATAGCATCTTTCCCCCTTATAAGGCCGTTTCATTTACATTTAAAGTCTGTTTAGTGTGGCCACATTCATCAATCATTTTAGCTATATATTCTGTATAACTTATTGCAGCTTCTACATCAATACTCACTCCCTCACCTTACACTTTCATGTTACAGAGATGGTTTCTTTCCTTAAACCTCATGAACTAACCTCTGCTAGCTCCACACTTCTGCAGTTTCCTCACCTTTCATGGAACTGGAGAGAGTGGGCCTTGCTCTGGATTAGGCTTTCACTTAAGAGAATGTCACGGATAGTTTCATCTTCTACCTAGACCACTAAAACTTTTATCCTATCAGCAATAAGGCTGTTTGGCTTATCATTCATGTGTTCATTGTAGTAGTAATTTTTTTTTTTTTTTTTGAGATGGAGTCTTGCTCTGTTGCCCAGGCTGGAGTGCAGCAGCACAATCTGGGCTGACTGCAACCTCCACGTCCCAGGTTCAAGAGATTCTTTGTCTCAGCCTCCCAAGTAGCTGGGACTACAGGCGCACACCACCATGCCCGCCTAATTTTTTTTTTTTAGTAGAGATGGGGTTTCACCATATTGGCCAGGGTGGTCTCATACTCCTGACCTTGTGATATGGCCACCTCAGCATCCCAAAGTGCTGAAATTACAGGTGTGTGAGCCACCGCACCTGGTCCATTTTAATTTTAAGAACTTTTCCTTTGCATTCGTAACTTGGCTAACTGTTGTTGGGCACAAGAGGTCTAGTTTTTGGCCGATCTCAACTTTTGATATGCCTTTCTCATTAAGCTGAATCATTTCTAATTTTTATTTAAGGTAAGAGAGATAGAACTGACTGGTCCTTTCGCCTGAACACTTAAGAGGACACTATAGGGACACGGACTGGCCTAATTTCAATATTGTGTCTCAAGGAATAGACAGGCCTGGAGAGAGAGACTGGAAACTGGTCACTGGAGCTGTCAGTACACACTCAACTTTCAGATTAAGTTCACTGTCTTAGATGAGTGCTGTTCATGGTAACCTGAACCACTGCTCACAGATCACTGTAACAGACCTAATAATGAAAAAATTTGAGCCTGGGCATGGTGACCCATGACTATAATCCCAGCACTTTGGGAGGCCTAGGTGGGTGGATCACTTGAGGTCAGGAGTTCGAGACCAGCCTGGCCGGCCAACATGATGAAACCTTGTCTCTGCGAAAAATACAAAAATTAGCTGGGTGTGGGTCAGGCGTGCTGGCTCACACCTGCAATCCCAGAACTTTGGGGGGCCAAGGAGGGTGGATCATGAGGTCAGGAGTTCAAGACTAGCCTGGCCAATATGGTGAAACCCCGTCTCTACTAAAAACAAAAATTACCTGGACGTAGTGGCATGCGCCTGTAGTCCCAGCTGCTTGGGAGCCTGAGGCAGGAGAATTGCTTGAACCCGGGAGGCGGAGGTTGCAGTGAGCCGAGATGGGCCACTGCACTCCAGCCTGGCTCCTGGCAACAGAGTGAGACTCGGTCTCAAAAAAACAAAAACAAAACAAAACAAAAAGCTGGGTGTGGTGGTTCGTGCCTGGAATCCCAACTACTCGGGAGGCTGAGGCAAGAGAATCACTACTTGAGCCCAGGAGGTCTCAGTGAGGTGAGAGCATGCCATTGCACTCCATCCTGGGTGAGAGTGAGATTCCGTTTCAAAGTTTAAAAAAAAAAAAAAAAGGTTCAAATGTTGTGAATTACCAAAACGTGACACAAGAGACAAGAAGTGAGCACAAGCTGTTGAAAAAATGGCCGGCACTTACAGACTTGCTCAATGAATGCTTGCTATCAACTTTCACCTTGCAAAAAAGGCAGCATTTGCAAAGCACAATAAAACGAAGTGCTCTTATTCCCTCCACCCTCATCCAGCTACAGGAGGGCCACCACTGTGACTATTTTGTTTATTGCTCTATTCCAAGCAGAAAGTTTGGCACACAGGAGACCTCAAAAATACGTACGCGACTTTGATCAAGGTGAGTGAAAAATCTTACTCATTTTATGTACAAAGCACAGATGTGCATACATTATAAAAAGATGGTTTATGTGTGGCATTAAGATTTCATGGAGATTAGAAAAACAATGTCCACAAAAGCTCCGTACAAAGGCAGTAATTTAAGAAAAGATCAATATACAATGTATTGAAGATACCTGGAAACTCAAATTCAGGCAATACAAAAGCCAGCAGCACATCTCTACTCGGAGGTTCCTATTTCACCCCAAACTCACAGGGAAAGCTGAACTCAATGTGTCCTTGTCCACTAAAGAGCAAATCACCAAGAAAGTAACAAAAGATTCCCTTCAGTGTCTCTGCCTTTTATTGCCAGCAGTCCCAAAACTCCTGGTCACTGAACTCAAAAGCCTAACCCCGCAGTTAGGACGTAACCGCATCTGCTGCCGAACAGCCGCGTGACCTCGGGCAGACCCCCTCGCTTCTCTAGACCTCGGTCTCCCCAGCCAGTCGGACAGTCGAAGGCAGGCTCCAGAGCTGAGACCCCAGGTCTGGCTCAAGAACTTGGTGCAGAAACAGAACGAAGGTCACCAAGACTGTGAACGTCCGTGGCAACCGACGGGTCAAAGACAAAAGCTGAAATCCTACAAAAGCAGCTCGCCCAAGCTCTGTGCTTGTCCCTCCTCCCTCGATGGCCCAACGGTGGGAAAGCGGCGTTTCCTAGCAACTGCGTTTCCGGTCGCGACGACCTTCGCGCACCTGAGTGCAGGCGCGCCGGGGGGCGAAGGGCCCGGGCCGCAAGCCTCACAGCCGGTCACACGTTCCTCCAACCACTCGCCGGGGCCCGGAAGCGCACCCGGAAGTCGAGGCCGTACTGTTGCAGGCCGCGGGCTCGGCGCCCCACCGTCAGGCCCGCATCCGTACTCACGCCCCCCGGACCGACAAAAGGCCCCGCCACGCGGCCCGGGCGCTCCGGCAGACGTGCAGGCCCCAGGATGGCGGGGCTGCGGCGCGAACACACAAAGGCGGCGTCCTCAGCAGGGAACAAAAACCCCGCCCAGGTCGTCCCCCAACGGCACACCCCGCTCGACTCTCCGAGTGACCTTGCGGGCCTTCCCGCCCCTCACAGCCTCAGTTTCCCTTCCTAGGCTGCGGACTAAGTCCGACGGCCGCGGCCCGCCGCGGTGAGCCGAGACCCAGACGCGGGCCTCCCAACTACCGTTTCCCGCACCAAGCCGGGCTCCGTGCCCTGCACGGCCCACGGTGCGAGCGGCCAGAGCTGGCCCGAGGGGTCCGGACTGCGGGACCTCGCCCGGGCCGTGCCGCGCAAGGCGGCTTCCTAAGAAGCGGGCGCCCAGGCCTGCGTAGGCCGCGAAGCCGTTTAAACCTCGCAACTGCACAGGCTCTGACTTTCCGTTGCCTTCCCGCAAAGCCCGGCCTAACCTGCAGCTGGTTAGGTCCGCAGGCGCCGCCGCCGTCGCACTCGAGAGAAGAAGCTCCTTCGCCAGCCGCCGAGGACAGCTCCTCAAGCAAGATGCCGCCGCCTCGACAGCGACCCACTTCCGCTTCGGAGACCTCGGCTCCGCCCCCCCGAGGTCCCCATTGGCAGCCTGCCGCCCCTACTTCCGCGGTCGGCCGAGTAGGGAGGCATTTTTTAATCCTATTGGATAAGAAACCATCTGTTACTACTTTAAAGCGCGCCTCTTTCCGGCCCCGCCCACAATATGCGTCCGAAGCCGCACCTTCCGGTAAGAGAAGGCGCCGGCACGGCCCCGCCTGCAAGGCCTTTACGTAGTCGTATCGTGAGGGCGGCCCGGGCACCTGCGCTCGGCAGCCACTCACCGCCCCTACGCCGCCGGAGCCGGCCCGCCAGCGGCCTCCGGAGTCGAGCGAACCCCGAGCCGCCCATTTCTAGGTGTCGAGCTGCACAGCAGCCGCCGTGTTCTGGGCTTGACGCAGCTGGCCGGAGGCGCGGAGCTGGTGGTTCGTGCCCGACAGCCGTTCCACGCCCCCCTCCCAGCTACTGTATCCTCACCTTTTAACGAGGCCTTTGTGAGGAAGGTCGCTGGGCCTGGGCACTCTGACGATGGGTGGAAGCCAGGCCCGGTTCTGTTCCAGCCCCTCCGCGTGCCAAACCCTGGGCCGGCGTGCGGGTCCCGCCCCTGCGAGGACCCGGGGCTTTTGCAAGCTGGGGTAGAGGCTGATGCCTAACCGAGGAAGAGCTGTTGGCGCACTGGCCCCGGGGCGGCGCGGCACAGGTGCACGCGGGCCCCGGTCGCACTGGAGCGCGGGTGGTGGGTTTCTTGAGCTCCGGTCCTGAACTGGACTTGGACATGGGCTTTAGCAACCGGGAAAATAGCCCGCATTATCCCTGCTGCCTGCCGATACGCAGACCTTAGTCCAGGGCCGGCATCTCTGGTCCCTCGGCATCCTCAGGCAACGTGAAGGTCACCCCAAATGCCTGGGGTTGCGTCGTTTCCTTACAGTACGTTTCTGGTTTTTGTTTGTTTTGAGACGGAGTTTCCCTCTTCTTGCCCAGGCTGGAGTGCTGTGGCGTGATCTTGGCTCATCGCAGCCTCCGCCTCCCGGGTTCACGCGATTCACCTGCCTCAGCCTCCCGAGTAGCTGGGATTACAGTCGCCCATCACGCCCGGCTAATTTTTTTTTTTTTTTTTTTTTTTTTGTAATTTCAGTAGAAACGGGGTTCCACAGTGCTGGCCAGGCTGGTCTCGAACTCCTGACCTCAGGTGTTACACCCTCCTCAGCCTCCTAAAGTGCTGGGATTACAGGTGTGAGCTACCTCACCCGGCCACTGTAAGGTGACCTTACGGTGAATGTCTAACCTCGAAAATTGAGTCAGGTATTGGAATGACGAGGAAGGTAGAAACCAGAGCATTAACGTTTTTGTGTTGAGTTTACAAACAACATGTTTGCTATTTCTTGTAATTGTAAGGAAATTTGGCATGGCAGAGTATCTGATGGATAAATCTAATTCCCGTGTAAAATATCTTTTTTTTTTTAGATGAGGTGTCACTATGTCACCCAGGCTGGCATGCTGTGGCATGATCATGCGTCACTGCAGCCTCAACCTCCCAAGGTTTAGATGATCAGCCCACCTTATTAGTCTCCTGAGTAGCTGGGACCACAGGTGCCTGCCACCATGCCAGGCTAATTTTTTTGTATTTTTTTTTTTGTAGATAGAGGCTTTCACCATGTAACCCAGTCTTGTCTTGAACTCCTGGGCTCAAGCTCTCTGCTGACTTTGACCTCCCAAAATGTTGGGATTACAGGCATGAGCCATCACCCCCTGCCCTAAGTATTTAATTTTGATAGTGATTGTAGGTTGAAAGGTGTAAGATTTTCTGAAGTTTGTGATTATAATTGGAAAAAAAGAACTTAAAAGTTTAAATGTGGCCGGGTGCAGTGGCTCACGCCTATAATCCCAGGACTTTGGGAGGCCGAGGCGGGTGGATCACGAGGTCAAGAGATAGAGACCATCCTGGTCAACGAGGTGAAACCCCATCTCTACTAAAAATACAAAAATTAGCTGGGTATGGTGGCGCGTGCCTGTAATCCCAGCTACTCGGGAGGGTGAGGCAGGAGAATTGACTGAACCCAGGAGGCGGAGGTTGCGGTGAGCCGAGATCATGCCATTGCACTCCAGTCTGGGTAACAACAGTGAAACTCCATCTCAAAAAAAAAAAAAAAAGTTTAAATGTAGATATTTCATATATCTATGAGAACTTGATAAGGCAGACAACCGAAATGCTGAAAAATAAAATTAGATCCTACATGTATAAATGCAGTTGAAAATGTTTAAGGGAATCTCAGTTCATAAATGGGGCCATACGTGACTAATCAAAATGGTGGTTAAAAATGATCAGATTTGACCAGGCACAGTGGCTCACTCCTGTAATTTTAGCACTTGGGGAGGCTGAGTCGGGTGGATCAGCTGAGGTTGGGAGTTTGAGACCAGCCTGACCAACATGGAGCCGTCTCTACTAAAACAAAATTAGCCAGGTGTGATGACGGGAAACTGTAATCCCAGCTACTCAGGAGGCTGAGGCAGGAGAATCGCTTGAACCTGGGAGATGGAGGTTGCAGTGAGCTAAGATGATGCCACTGCACTCCAGCCTGGCAAAAGAGCAAGACTCCATCTCAAAAAAAAAAAAAAATTCAGATTTAGGCCAGACGTGGTGGCTCTCGCTTGTAATCCTAACATTTTGGGAGGCTGAGGTGAGAGGATTGCTTGAGCTGAGGAGTTTATAGACAAGCCTGGGTAACATGGTAAAACGCCATCTACAGACACACACACACACACACACACACACACACACACACACACATACATTAGCCAGGTGTGGTGGCACGTGCCTGTGGTCCCAGCTTTTCAGGACGCTGAGACAGGAGGATTGCTTGAGCCCTTGAGGTCATAGCTGCAGTGAGTTGCGATCTCACTCCAGGCTGAATGACAGAAAGAGACCCTCTCTCAAAAAAACAAAAAAATCTGATTTAGAAAAAAGATTGGTAATCTGCATTTCACAGACTAAGGAAAAGTTAGGGTTTTCTGTTTGTAACTGTAATACATTGAAGATGGGATGTTAAAAAACAAAGTCTCTAGAAATACCAGTTTCATGCTCAAAAGCTGCCTTCGTCCTGGGCAACATAGTTAGACGTCATCTCTACTAAAAACAAAAAATTAGCCTGGTCTGGTGGTAAGTGCATGTAGTCCCAGCTACTAGGGAGGATGAGGCAAGAGGATCACTTGAGCCTGGGAGTTTAAGGCTGTATGCGCTATCATCATGTCACTACACTCCTGCCTGGGTGACAAAGCGAGACCCTATCTCAAAAACACACAAAAGCTTCCTTCAAGTCCTCTCTGAGTCTCACCTGTAGTGAACTTGCTCCTTCACAAACAGCGCTTCCCTTGGGCCCTGAATGCCCACAGCTTGGGGAAAAGACTGGCACCTTGGTGCTCCCATAGTCCCACACATGGAAACCAGCTGAATGCAGGTTCCTGGGCTTCACACCAGATGATACTGAATCTGTTCTTAACTATCTCCAAAGAAAGCCCCTGTCCAAGTGTCTCACACTGTCAGCAAGGATCTTCTGCACTCAGGCAGAATGTCCACTCCCAGGCAGTGCAGCCAGGAAAGCTTCCAAGAGGGATTCCCAGCACCAGCTGGGCTGGTTCCCCCTGGCTGGCCCCCTTCGAGGGAGTAGCTTGACTGTAAAGAGCCTGTGCAGGGAGGGGGAGGCAAGGGTCTCCAGTGAAGGCCCTGGGCTGTGGAGGGTGTGTCTGGAACAAACCACCGCAAAGCTTGATACTTTAAACAACGGACATTTATTGTTGCTCATGAATCTACAAGCCAGCTGCGGGGGGGAGGTTCTTATCTGGCTGTCCTCACATTTTGGGCTCTGCTGGTCTAGGATGGCCTCTGAGATAACTGGCTGTCCTCCACATGCTGTCTCCTCCCAGCAGGCCACCCTAGTCATGCTTGCACAGGGCCGCCTGGGCGAGGTTCCAAGAGAACAAGTGGGAGCTCCAAGGCCACCTGAGGCCCAGACTCAGAACTGGCACATGGCCACTTCTGCTGCACCCTAGGCCAGACCAGATGCAAGGGCTGGGGGAAATAGATTCCGCCTCTTGATGGGAGGTGTAAAGTCACAAGGCAAGGGGTGGGGACACACAGACATTTTGCCACCACTCTACCAGGCAATGCTTACTCCTAGGCCACCACTTTGGGGAATGGTGCCAGGCCTGCTCCCACCTAGGTTTGTGTGAGGGAGAGTCCTCAGGTGCTCTCAAGCGAGCTCTGAGCGGCTGCTAGTCCAGGAGGGGGCAGGGGAGGATGCTGTCATCTGCCAACCAGTAGTGTTGCCATTTGCACGTAAGTTTGTTAGCTGCTCCAGAGGTTAGCCTCCTAGATGAAGGGTAATTCTGCCTTGCCACCATGCTTGCTTCAGGCACCCATACAGACCCTCCCCCACTGCAGGAGCTGACTCAGCACAAGCATGTTCAATTCAGGCCCGTCAGACTGGGGCACCTGTGGTTTATTCCTCAGGCTGGAGCTGCGGCTGGACTGGAGACTGAGCTCTCAGATCAGGCCCATCCCGAAGTCGGCTACCTTTGCATTGACATTATGAGAGCTAATAAATCCCCCTTCGAAACCTCTAGAGCTCAGAGGGGCTCTCTGGAGCAGGCATCATCAATGTATTCCCTCAATATCAAATTAAATGGGCTTGAATCACACAACACAGGATGTGAGCAATGTTTATTTCTTTTTCTTTGAAACAGAGTTTCGCTCCTGTTACTCAGGCTGGAGTGCAATGGTGCAGTCTGGGCTCACTGCAACCTCCGCCTCCCCGGTTCAAGCGATTTTCTTGCCTCAGCCTCCCGAGTAGCAGAATTACAGGTGCGTGCCACCACACCGAGCTAATTTTTGTATTTTTAGTAGTGACGGGGTTTTGCCATGTTGGCCAGGCTGGTCTCAAACTCCTGACTTCAGGTGATCCATCCACCTCAGCCTCCCAAAGTGCTGGGATTACAGGCGTGAGCGCCACCATACCCAGCCAATGTTTATTTCTTTACATGAAATTTAATCTGCTCCCAGCTGTAGTTCTACAGAGATGTGGAAATTCTTCTCCTTACCCACCTGGGTGGTAAAGTCCTGGGGTTCTCTCAGACTCAGAATATTGGAGTAGGGCTCTGGTCCTTTAGTCTGTTCTTGTTTGTTACTGCAGAGATGCCTAGAATGTACCCACGGATCCAGCCTCCTCATCCGAGGTGCCATCTCCTCTGCAGGCCCAAGGAGGATACTGGGAGTTGGCGCCAGGAACATACCCCACCCCCCACATTGATCGGTGTGTCAGTTTCCACTCCCCCACCCCTTACTGCTCACCACCCCATGGACTTGACCCTCTTCTCTCTTTCCTGGGAAGAAAGTGGCTTCATGGGCTTTCTTCTGGAGGCTTTCACCAGCAGGCATTCACTCAACAAGCCTGTCCTCAAGGTGGAGCCTTCTCGAGCTCACGCCCTGGACACTGCAGAACCCATCCATCTTGGTCCCTGCCCTGGGTGAACTGCTGCCTCCAGTGGCCCTGATCTTTTTTTTTTTTTTTTTTTTTTTTTTATAAGTATTTTCTATATTTTTAACCAGGCTTGATTGA
>CAUYOR010035055.1:0-14494 GCA_963573925.1 Callimico goeldii
TCGGCCTCCCAAAGTGCTGGGATTACAGGCTTGAGCCACCGCGCCCGGCCGGTTGTTCCTTTCTATGTGTAGTGCCTCTTTCAGGAGCTCTTGTAAAGCAGGCCTGGTGGTGACAAAATCTCTGAGTACTTGCTTGTTCACAAAGGATTTTATTTTTCCTTCACTTATGAAGCTTAGTTTGGCCGGATATGAAATTCTGGGGTGGAAGTTCTTTTCTTTAAGTATGTTGAATATTGGCCTCCACTCTCTTCTGGCTTCTAGGGTTTCTGCTGAGAGATCTGCTATGAGTCTGTTGGGCTTCCCTTTGTGGGTGACCCGACCTTTCTCTCTGGCTGTCTTTAGCATTTTCTCCTTCATTTCAACCCTGGTGAATCTGACGATAATGTGCTTTGGGGTTGCTCTTCTTGAGGATTATCTTTGTGGTGTTCTCTGTATTTCCTGGACTTGAATATTGGCCTGCCTTGCTATGTTGGGGAAGTTTTCCTGGATAATATCCTGAGGAGTATTTTCCAGCTTGGATTCATTCTCTTCGTCACATTCAGGTATACCTATCAAATGTAGATTAGGTCTCTTCACATAGTCCCACATTTCTTGGAGACTTTGTTTATTCCTTTTTGCGCTTTTTGGTCTAATCTTGCCTTCTCGTTTTATTTCATTGAGTTGATCTTTGACCTCTGATATCCTTTCTTCTGCTTGGTCAATTTGGCTGTTGAAACTTGTGCATGCTTTGCGAAGTTCTCCTGTTGTGTTTTTCAGCTCCATTAATTCACTCATATTCCTCTCTAAGTTGTCCATTCTTGTTATCATTTCGTCAAATCTTTTTTCAAGGTTCTTAGTTTCTTTGTATTGAGTTGGAACATGTTCTTTTAGCCCATGGAAGTTTCTCATTACCCACCTTCTGAAGTCTGATTCCGTCATTTCATCACACTCATTCTTCGTCCAGCTTTGTTCCCTTGCTGGTGAGGAGTTGTGATCCATTGTAGGAGGAGAGGTGTTCTGGTTTCGGGTATTTTCTTCCTTTTTGCACTGGTTTCTTCCCATCTTTGTATATTTATTCACCTGTCATCTGTGTAGTTGCTGATTATCTGATTGGGTCTCTGAGTGGACATCCAGGTTGTTGATGATGAAGTTATTTCTGTTTCTTAGTTTTTCTTCTACCAGTCAGGCCCCTCTGCTGTAGGACTGCTGAGGTCCACTCCAAGCCCTGCTTGCCTGGGAATCACCTGCAGCAGCTGCAGAATAGTAAGGGTTGCTACCAGTTTCTTCTTCTGCTATCTTTGTCCCAGAAAGATGCCCGCCAAATGTCAGTCTGATCAGTCCTTTGTGAGGTGACTCTTTGGATATACGGGGGTCAGGGAGCTGCTTGAGGAGACAGTCTGTTCTTTATAGGAGCTCAAGTGCTGAACTGTGAGCTCCGTTGTTCATTCAGAGCTGCTAGTCAGGTACGTTTAAGTCTGCTGCAGCAGAACTCATAAACTCCCTTTTTTCCCCCAGATGCTCTGTCCCGGGGAGTTAGGGCTTTAATTATTAGTATCCGTTGTGCTGCTTCCTTTTTTTTCAGGACTGCCCTGCCCAGCAAGGAGGCAGCCTAGTCACTGTCTGCCTGCACAGGCTTTGCTGAGCTGCTGTGGGCTCCGCCCTGCTGCTGTGTGAACTTCCCTGCAGTCCTGTTTATATGGGTGTGGTTAGAACTGCCTCGGCAATGGTGGCCCACCTTTTAATGGCGGACTCTCTCTGTTATGGTGGGTTGCCTCGGCAATGGCAAGCTGCCTCAGCAATGGTGGACTACCTCTGTAGGGGTGGAGTGCCTCGGTAATGGTGGACATCCCTCCCCCACAGAGCTGGACCGTCCTGGGTTCAGCTGTGCTTGCCGTGAAAACTCTCAACCCCGAGTGTTTCCAATTGCTGTTTTTTTGTTTGTTTTTGTGGGGGTGGGACCTGCTGAGCCTGATCACCTGGCTCCCTGCCTCAGAGCCTTTTTTTTTCAGTTGAACGGTTGACTGTCTCCCAGGTGTTCCAGTCGCCTGCTGAAAGGGCGCCGGGATCTGTGTGATTTCCCGTGCGCAACCCACTGCACCAGCTGAAAGAACGGTGCTGCCTGGGAATCTCCTGGCCTTTCTCCCTGTTTCAGACCTCTGTTTAATCAGATGAATGGGTGAATCTGCCTTCTCAGAGCTCCAATTGCCAGCTTAAAAGGGCAGCCAGACCAGTGTATTTTGTACGGAGAGCCGCTGCACCGGGGCACTGGCAAAACAGCCGCGCCGCCGACCCATGGGGCTCCTCCGCCTGGGAATCTCCTGGTCTGTGGGCAATAAAGATCCGTCTGGAAATGCGGCGTCCACTCACCCTCTGCGCTTTCACTGGGAGCTGCAATCCTGAGTTGCTCCTAAAGGGCCATCTTGGATCTTCCTCCGACAAAAATTGTTTTAATTCTCCTAGTGGGTGTGAAGTGATACCTTATTGTGGTTTTGACTTGTATTTCCCTGCTAACTAATGATGTTGGGTGTCTTTTCATATACTTCTTGGACATTTCTGTATCATGTTCTTCTTCAGAAAAATTCTGTTCAAATCCTCTGCTTATTTTAATTTTAATTTTATTTATTTATTTTTAGAGATGGGATGTTGCTTTGTCTCCCAGGCTGAAGTACAGTGGTGTGATCATAGCTTACTGCAGCCTTGAAGTCCTGGGCTCAAGTCATCCTGCTCCAGCCTCCTGAGTAGCTAGGACCATGCCTGGCTAATTAAAAAAAAATATTACTGTTTTTGGTAAGGACAGGGTCTCTCTATATTGCCCAGGCTGGTTTTGAACTGGCCTCAAGCAATTCTCCCACTTTAGCCTCTGAAAGTGCTGGGATTACAGGCATGAGCCACCATAACTGACCTTTTATTTCTTTCTCTATTTTATGTTTTGTTTTCTTGATTATTTTGTGTTTCTTATTAAATTTTAAGGTGGGGTGTAGGGTTGGTGTATTTGGTTGTTTTTTGTTTCTATAAGGTTTTTTCATTTATCATCTTTTTCTTTTCCTTCACTAACGAGTGTCCAAAGAGTGATTTAAAATAAATGAATACACACTAAGTTTAAACATTATTATTTTTAACATCTTCAGTCAAGCTCCTCTGATCTTAGGTGATGCTTACTGGTATTTCAGAGATAGACTAGTTTTTGTGTGACTGTTTATATGACAGATATTAATGCCAATATATGACACATTTTTGTTTTTATGGCTTTTATTGGTTCTAGATCTTATGTTTTCCTTTTTATATTGAAAATGATCTTCTAATGTTTTATGTGCATATTTATAACAGTCACCGATTCCTCAGAGACCTTTATTAGCCATGCAGGAGGTAGAAGAGAGAGAGAAATTACTGCTTTTAATGGCAGCCACACTGATCATATTTCTTGTTTTGCAACAGGAACCAAAGGAGGAGAATGAATTGCAGAAAATGAAGACAAAACCGTCAAATAGAACAAAGTGTTTGGCCAAAAGAAAAATTGCGCGTATGTTTTCATTTTTGTTTAGAATGGTTTGGGAATTGTAACAGTCGCAGAACTGATACTAGTTTCTTCCTTAGGAAAAGAAGAGTTCTTTGAATGAGACTGTATGTGTTTTCTGTTTATACTGGATGTCATTAAAATTTTTAGGAGTCAGCAGGTGCGGTCACACATGCCTGTAATCCCAGCACTTTGGGAGGCTGAAGTGGGTGGATCACTTGAGGTCAGGAGTTCGAGACCAACCTGGTCAACATGGTGAAACCCTGTCTCTACTAAAAATACAAAATACAAAATAGCTGGGTGTGGTGGTGCACGTCTGTAGTCCCAGCTACTCAGGAGGCTGAGGCATCAGAATTGCTTTATTCTCTGGGAGGAGAAGGTTGCAGTGAGCTGAGATCGTGCCACTGCACTCTAGCCTGGAAGACAGAGTGAGGCTCTGTCCCCGCTCCCCGCCCAAAAATTTATTTTTTTCAGGAATTGCCTATACAGTTACCCATAGCTTATACAGTTGACTTATTAGAGGCAGAGTGTTGAAATAAAAGATGTGGCTTTCAGAGTTAGGCACACTTGGTTTGAATTCTTGCTTTAACCCCTTACTATGTGGATCTTAGGCAAGTCACTGCTTTTAGCTTACCTCTGTTTCCTCATCAATAAAATGCAGATAATAACAGTTACTTAGAAAGTCATTTAATAGAGGCTCAAATAATGATACCTATTACTATTTTTGCCATTAGAATTCTTTGTTTGAGGTTTTGCATTCTCTTCTGTCTTCATTACTAAATTTTGGAGGTAAGAATGGTTACCATACTTTTGCTTTTTTTTGAGACAGAGTCTCACTGCAACCTCTGCCTCCCGGGTTCAAGCAATTCTCCTGCCTCAGCCTTCTGAGTATCTGGGATTACAGGTGCATGCTACCATGCCTGTCTAATTTTTGTGTTTTTAGTAGAGATGGAGTTTCACCATCATGGCCAGGCTAGTCTTGAACTCCTGACCTCTGGTGATCCTCCCACTTCAGCCCCCCAAAGTACAGGGATTACAGGCGTGAGCCATGTGCCTGGCCTATACTTTTGCATTTTAATGAGAAATGAAATGTTATTTCAGTTAACTTTTCAGTTTTACTAGTTGAAATTATTATAATAATTTAATCAAGGCCGGGTGCGGTGGCTCATGCCTGTAATCCCAGCACTTTGGGAGGCCGAGGCGGGTGGATCACGAGGTCAAGAGATGGAGACCATCCTGGTCAACATGGTGAAACCCCATCTCTACTAAAAAACAAAAAATTAGTTGGGCATGGTGGTGCATGCCTGTAATCCCAGCTATTCAGGAAGCTGAGGCAGAAGAATTGCCTGAACCCAGGAGGTGGTGGTTGCAGTGAGCCGAGATTGCGCCATTGCACTCCAGCCTGGGTAACAAGAGTGAAACTCTGTCTCAAAAAAAAAAAAGCAAATAATAATTTAGTCAAGATAAACAAGGCTTTTTTCAGTGTTAACTTAAATTGTAATGACTTTAAGATAAAATTCTCAGACTTGTATAATTGACCATAAACAACTCTTTGTTATTAAATCATTGCATTATGTCTAGGTACATGTGTCTCTATGGTTAGATCTATTTAATGTACTCAAGTTATTGTCAGTCTTGAGAATTATGGGTAGTAGATTTGAAATGCAGTAATCTTTTTGAAATGCAATCTATTTGAAATGCAATAATCTTAATGGTTAAGCTTTTGTCACTATTAGTAGACTGTTGATAATTGTCTACTTGATCATTGTGGCTCTTTATAGTCAGAGCTTTACTTTTTTTCGTTTTTTTGAGACAGAGTCTCACTCCATCACCCAGGCTAGAGTGTGGAGTGCAGTGGTGTAATCTTGCCTCACTGTAGCCTCTGTCTCCCAGTTCAAGTGATTCTTATGCCTCAGGCTCCTGAGTAGCTGGATTTGTAAGTGTGCACTAACGCTCCCGGCTAATTTTTGTATTTTTAGAAGAGACAGAGTTTTGTCATATTGGCTAGGCTGGTCTCGAACTGCTGGCCTCAAGTGATCCTCCTGTCTTGACCTCCCAAAGTTTTTGGTTTTCAGGCACGAGCCACTGCACCCGGCCTTTTTTTTTTTTTTAAGTTGGATCATGCTTTTTTTTTAAATCCAGTGTGACAATCTGACTTTTAATTGGTGTTTTTAGTCCATTTACATATAACACAATTACTGATGTAGTTGGATTAAAATTTACAATTTTGGAAGATGTTTATTTGTGTCAGTTGTTTTTTGTTTCTTTTTTTTGTTTGTTTGTTTTCAAGACAGGGTCTTGCTCTATTGCCCAGGCTAGAGAACAGTGGCGTGATCTCAGTTCACTGCAACCTCTGCCTCTTGGATTCAAGGAGAATTGGATTCAATTCTCCTGTGTCAGCCTCCCGAGTAGTTGGGATTACAGGTGCACGTCACCACACCCAGCTAATTTTTGTATTTTTAGTAGAGATGGAGTTTTACCACGTTGGCCAGGCTGGTCTTGAACTCCTGACCTCAGGTGATGCACCTGCCTCAGCCTACCAAAGTGCTAGGATTACAGGTGTGAGCCACCGTGCCCTGCCTGTTTCTTTTTTTGTCTATTTTTTTGCATTTGTTATGTCTTATTTTATGATTCCATTTTATTTTATTTTGTTTTTGAGCCAGAGTTTTGCTCTTGTTAATCCATGTTAATCCAGGTTAATCCATGATTTAGTAGGCATCCGTACTTCATTCCTTTACTGATAAACAATATTTCATTATATTGATATACCATAGTATTTATCATTTGGTAGACATTTGTGTTTCTACTTTTTGGCTATTACGACTGATGTTGCTGTAAACATGCATGTATAAATTTTTGTGTGGACATGTTTTCTGCAGGATCTATAACTAGGAGTAGAATTTCTGGATCATATGGTAATTATATTTAATCATTTGTGGAATTACCAGGCATTTCTACCAGCAGTGTTTGAGGGTTCCCATTTCTCCATATCCTCACCAACTCCTTACTTACATTTTTAAAAATTAGAGTTATCCTAGTGAGTATAAAGTGGTCTCTTATTGTGCTTTTGATTTGCATTTTTTTCTCTAATGGCTAATAATGTTGAGCATCTTTTCATGTGTTTCTTAGCCATTTGTATATCTTCTTTGCAGAAATATTTGTTCACTTCCTTTGCTCCTTAAAAAGAAGTTTTTTAAAAAGGTGATAAAATACCCATAACATAAAATGCATCATTTTAACATTTGAAAATGTTTTTATGAGAAAGTGTTGAATTTTGTCAAATGCATTTTCTGTGTTGATGATTATCTGGGTTTTGTCCTGTATATTGTTTATTTCAATGGTCCCCAACGTTTTTGGCACCAGGGACCCGTGCCAGTGTTTCCATGGACTGGATAAGGGGAGGTGTATTTTATTTAGATTGTTATTACATTATAACATATAATGAAATAATTATACAACTCACCATAGTGTAGAATCACTGGGAGCCCTGAGCTTGTTTTCCTTCAACTAGTCAGTCCCATCTGGGGGTGATGGGAGAAAGTGAGAGATCATTAAGCGTTAGATTTTCGTAAGGATCATGCAACCTAGATCCTTCAACATGTGCAGTTCACAATGGAGTTCACACTTCTATGAGAATCTAATGTCACTGCTGATCAAACAGGAGGCACAGTTCAGGCAGTAATGTGAGTGATGGGGAGTGGCTATAAATACAGATGAAGCTTCAGTTGCTAGCCTACCACTTACCTCCTGCTGTGTGGCCAGTTCCTAACAGGCCATAGACCCGGTAGCTCATGGCCTAGGGGTTGGGGACCCCTGGTTTATTTGGTATATAAGTTAAATCAACCTTGCATTCCTGGGGTAAATC
This sequence comes from Callimico goeldii, assembly GCA_963573925.1. Classification (NCBI taxonomy): domain Eukaryota; kingdom Metazoa; phylum Chordata; class Mammalia; order Primates; family Cebidae; genus Callimico; species Callimico goeldii. Next base: position 7,359 of record CAUYOR010035055.1, read on the forward strand.
TTGCTTTGTTATAGTGTTTAATACTTTTTATATGTTACTGGATTTGGCTTGCTAATATGTTGCAGATTTTAGTATATGTTTATGAGAGATACTGTAATGTAGTTCTCTTGCTATGTCTTTGTTTGGTTTTGGTATCAGGCTTATATTGGCCTTATAGAATGAGTTGGGCAGTGTACTCTTGTATTTTTTGGAAGAGTTTTTGAAGAATTAGTATTAATTTTTCTTTAACTCTTTGGCAGAATTTGCTAGGGAATCCATCTGGTCCTGGTCCCTTTCTTTATGGGTAGGTTTTTGATAACTAATTTGATCTCTTACTTGCTATAGTTCTTTTCAGATTTTCTGTTTTTTTCTTGAGTCAGTTTTGATAGTTTGTGTCTTTCTAGGATTTCTCTACTTCATCTAAGTTATCTAACTTGTTGGCATATAATTGTTCATAGTGTTCCTTATGTACAACCTTATTTCTGTAAGCTTGGTGGTAACAGGTCCACTTCCATTCTGATTTTGTTACTTGCATCTTCTCTCTTTTCCTGTTCAATCTAACATTTTTTTTTTCCTTTTAAGATGGGGTCTCACTGTGTAACCCAGGCTGACCTTGAATTCCTGGGCTCCAGCAATCTTCTGGACTTAGCCTTTCAAGTAGCTAAGACTACAGATATGCCCTACAGAGCCCTCAATTTATCTGTTATTAATATCTGTCAATTTTTTGAATTTTTGAAAGAATTTTTTCTTTTATTTTTCTATTCTCTATCAATTTCCCCTGCAATCTTTATTTTTTCCTTTCTTCTTTCTTTAGGTTTAACTTTTTTTTTTTTTTTTCTGTGTTTTAAGTTGGATGGTTAGATTATTGATTTGAGATTTTTCTTCCTTTTTCCAAACAGGGTCTCACCCTGTTGCCCAGGCTGGAGTGTGGAGTGCAGTGGCATGATCACAGCTCACTGCAACCTTAAGCTCCCCTGGCTCAGGTGATCCTCCTGCATGAGCCTCCCAAATGGTAGGGACTATAGATACATGCCACCAGGCCTGGCTATTTTTTTTTTTTTTTTGAGATGGAGTCTTGCTCTGTTGGTGGGGTGCAGTGGCACGATCTCAGCTCACTGCAACCTCCGCCTCCCATGTTCCAGTGATTCTCCTCCCTCAGCCTCCCAATTAGCTGGGACAATAGCCGTGTGCCACTGCGCCTGGCTAATTTTTGTATTTTTTAGTAGAGATGAGGTTTCACCATATTGACCAGGATGGTCTCTAACTCCTGACCTCATGATCTGCTCACCTCAGCCTCCCAAAGTGCTGGAATTACAGTTGTGAGCTACTGTGCCTGGATGGTTTTTTTTTTTTTTTCATTTGTTAAGTTTTTTTTTGTTTTAATGTGTATCTATCTATCTGTCTATATCTATCTATCTATTTTATACTTTAAGCTCTGGGGTACATGTGCAGAACATGCAGGTTTGTTACATAGGTATACATGTGCCATGGTGGTTTGCTGCTTCCATCACAGAGATCGAATTTCACTATGTTGCTTAGGCTGGTCTGGAACTTCTGGGCTCAAGTGATCCACCTGCCTTGGCCTGCCAAAGTACTGGGATTACAGGCATGAGCCACCATGCCTGGCCTTTTTTAAAATATAGACATTATACAGCTTTAAATTTCCTTGTAATTACTCTTTTAGCGTTATCCCACACATTTTGAAGATAACTCTCTTCATTTTCATTAATCTCAGAGTATTTTCTGATTTTCTTTGTGATTTCTTTGACTCGTGGTTATTTAGGAAGGTTTTATTTAATTTCCATGTGCAGGTATACCTCAGAGGTACCGTGCGCTCAGTTCAAAACCACGGTGGTAAAGTGAATATTGCAATAAAGTGAGTCAAGGATTTTTTGGTTTCCCAGTTTATATAAATGTTATGTTTACACTATACTGTAGTCTGTGAAATGTGCAATAGCATTATGTCTAAAAAAAAAAAAATCAGTGTAATTAATTAAAAAATACTTTATTGCTAAAATATGCTAATAATCATTTGAGCCATTAGTTAGTGGTAATGTTTTTTGCTTGTGGAGAATCTTGCCATGATGTTGATGGCTGTTGACTGACTTATCAGGGTGGTGGTTGCTGAAGGTTGGGGTGGCTGTGGCAGCTTCTTAAAATAAAACCACAATGATGTTTGCTACATTGATTAACCTTTCATGAAATATTTCTCTGTAGCATGGGATGCTGTTTGATAGCATTTTACCTACAACAGAACAGAGTCAATCCTTTCAAACCTTGTCATTGCTTTATCAACTAAGTTTATGCAGTATTCTAAGTCCTTTGTTGTCATTACAACAATGTTCACAGCATCTTCACCAGGAAGAGACTGCATCTCAAGAAACCACTTACTTTGCTCTTCCGTAAGAAAGAACTCATCCATTCAGGTTTGATCATGAGATTGTAGCAATTCAGTTATATCTTCAGGCCTCACTTTCAGTTCTAGTTTTCTTACTGTTTTCACCACATCTGCAGTTACTTCCTCCAGTGAATTCTTAAACCTCCAAAAGTTATCCATAAGAGTTGGAATAAACTTCTGCCAGACTTGTATGAATGTTGCTATTTTGACCTTCCTCCATGAATCATGTATTTTTTTTTCAAAACAGAGGCTTGTTCTCTGTCATCCAGGCAGGAGTGCAATGGTGTGGCTCACTGTAACCTCCATCTTTTGGGTTCAAGCGATTGTCCTGCCTCAGCTTCCCGAGTAGCTGGGACTATAGGCGCATGCCACCACACCTGGCTAATTTTTTAATTTTTTGTGTTTTTAGGGGGGGTTTTCATCATGTTAGCCAGGATGTTCTCGATCTTCTGAGCCACTGTGCCCAGCCCATGTATGTTTTTAAGGACTTCTAGAATGGTCAATTATTTTCAGAAGGTTTTCAATGTACTTTGTCCATAACTATCGGAGAAATCACTCTCCATGGCAGCTATAGTCTTATGAAATGTATTTCTTAAATAAGACTTGAAAGTCAAAATGACTCCTTGGTCCATGGGCTTCAGAATAGAATTGTGATAATAGGCATGAAAACAACTATAATCTCCTTGTACATTTTCATTAGCACTTTTGATGATTAGGTACATTGTATGGTGAGCAATAATATTTTGAAAAGAATCTTTTTAAAGACCTTTTGAGCAATAGGTCTCAACAGTGGGCTTAAAATATTCACTTAACCATGCTATAAATAGATGTGCTGTGATCTAGGCTTTGTTGTTCCATTTATAGAGCCCAGGCAGAGTGGGCAGTTTCTGACACTTCAAAACTATTAATAAGTCAAAGGTTACTGATTATAAGTTAACAGATACAGTAATAATGAAAATATTTGAAATACTACAAGACTTAACAAAATGTGACACAGAGACATGAAATGAACACGTTGTTAGAAAAATGGGGCCAATAGATTTATTTAGTGCAGGGTTGCCACAAACCTTTACTTTGTAAAAAATGCATTATCTGTGAGGCACAATAAAGTGAAGGTGTACCTTTATTTTTGTATTTCCCAATTTCTTTTTGTTATTTATTTCTAATTTTACATGGTTGAAAAACCTACTTTGTATGATGATTATCATTTTGTTTATTGCCATCAAATGGTCTATACTGGAGAATATTGTGTGCACTTGAGGAGAGTGTCTGTCTGACCTAGTTAGTTTATAGTGTTGTATAAGTCTTGTATTTCCTTGTCCTGTCTTATGTTTCCTTGTCCCTGTTATTACTGGTGAGACAGAATCTCACTCTGTTGCCCAGGCTGGAGTGCAGTGGCACGAATTACCTCTGCCTTCTGGGTTCAAGTGATTCTTCTGCCTCAGCCTCCCAAATAGCTGGGACTACAGGCATGTACCACCACACCCGGCTAATTTTTGTATTTTTAGTAGAGATGAGGTTTCACCATGTTGGCCAGGCTAGTCTCAAACTCCTGACCTCAGGTGATCTGCCCACCTTGGCCTCCCAAAGTGTTGGGATTACAGGCATGAGCCACGGTGCCCAGCCTAACTCTCCTTATTATTGAAAGTGGGGTATGGACTCTTCTTCATCTTTGAAAGATTATTTTTGGTTATAGAATTCTGAGTTGGGAGGCTAGTGGATCACTTGAGCCCAGGAGTTTGAGACCAGTCTGGGTGACATGGCGAAACACCATCTCTAACAAAGATGAGCTGAGCATGGTGGTGTATACCAGTAGTCCCAGCTACTCGGGAGGCTGAGGTAGGAGAATCACTTGAGCCTGGGAAGTGGGGGTTGTAGTGAGCCATGAATGTGCCCACTGCACTCCAGTCTAGGTGACATAGTGAGACCCTGTCTCAAAAAAAAAAAAAAAGAAAGAAAGAATTATGAGTTGACAGTTTTTTCAGTTATTTTATATAGTTTTGAGACAGAGTCTCACTTTGTTGTCTCAGGCTGGAGTGCAGTGGCACAATTATGACTCACTGCAGCCTCAGCTTACTTTTGGCTCAAGTGATTCTCCCACCTCAGCCTCCTGAGTAGGACAGTGTTTTGTTTTATCATTTTGAAGATATCACTTCATTATTTCCTCCCTGCAGAGTTTCTGATGGGAAGTCTGTTTTAATTTTTATCTTTGTTTATGTAACATGTCTTTTTTCTTCTGGCTTCCTTCAATGTTGTCTATATCTTTATCAGTTTGAATATGATGTGCCTACTTGTGAATTTTTTTATAAGGTTAATGGAATAAATTTTTCTTGATACTCTTTTTGGATCTGTGATTTAGGGTCTTCTATTAACTAGAAAATTCTCGACCACTTTATTTTTAGATTTTTTTTTGCCCCATTTTCTTTCTTCTTCACCTGGAGTTTCAATTATACATAGACTATTTTGCTGTAGCTTATAGCTGTTAGATGCTTTGTTCTGTGTTGAATCTCCTTCTGAGTCCATTTAAGTAATTATCTTTATTATCATAATTTTCATTTTTAGCATTTCCATTTTATTTTTTATGGTTTTCATCTTGTTGTTGAAAGTTTTCATTTGTTCATGCATATAATTCACCTTTTTCACAGAGCTGTTAACATATTATAGTTGTTTTAAATTCTTTGGCTAATTGTCCAAAATCTGAGTCATAGCTGAGTCTGGTTCTGTTGATTGCTTTGTCTCTTGACACTTTTTTTTTTATTCTTCTTTCAATGTATATTTCATAAAAATATATATTACTCAGAAGTGAACATTTTGAGTAGAACAGTAGAGATTGAGGTAAATAGTATTTATGTGTGGAAATGGATATACTTTTTCCTTTGCTAGGCCTTTAATGTTTGTGTGCATGTGTGTTTTGTGGGGCAGGGGGTTGAGTCTAGTTAGCAGTTAATATATTTAGATTTTGTTTTTTTCTGAAGTTACCCATAGTGCTTTACAGGCTTCCTATTCCTTTGGTTTTTTTTGTGTCTATTCCCCTCAACTTTAGGTCTTTCCTTTGGACCCACACTTCAGGGAGTGATCTCATTAGGTGCTTTTGCCTGTTTCTCAGCAGTAGATTGCTATTACTTTTTTATTTTTAATTTTAATTTTTATAAGGCTAGACAAGTGAAGCAGTGGGAGTGGGAAGGAACAAAGAAATCCCTAACTAGTGTTGATCAGTTAGTTGTAAACATCAATATACTTGGACCAACCTGCTATTATTTTTTATTTGAAACTTGCTAGTCTATTTTGGGGGTGGTGGAGGGACAGGACTTATTCGTGGTTCTGATTCAGCCTTCATTGAGTTAGGGGTCAGGGACTTCACATTGATTTTTTTTTTCTCTTCTCCATTGGTAGGGGATCTCTAATGGCTTAAGCCCACCATATTTTCCCAGAGGTAGAGAATTATTTTTCTGTTTTCATTCCCTAGCTGCAGCAGGGCTCTACCTGTGGCCTGAGGATAATGGGTTTTACTGCTCTTCATTCTAGCATTTGAAGGTTTTTCTTCAATAAGGGAGATGAGGTTTATTGGAGGTTTTCACGACTCTTCCACTGGCTTCTGTAGGTCTGTACTATGAGGGAGGCTTTCTCAGGTCTCCCACCCTCCCCTCAGTATTTCTGATGAGCATGTGGTAAAATTTGGGAGAAATGCTGGTGAGTGGGTGCAAATTCTCCTTGTGTTGGTGACTTCCACGTGTTCTATAGTCTAAGTAGCTCAGGTGTAGCCTGTAGCAGTTTGTTAACAGTTTTAGTTCACTTTTTTTTCTTACTGGCTTATATGAGGCCTGATGTCTACTTCACCTAAGCAAGTGCTCATGTCATGTCTCTTCTTGAAGAACCCTGTCTTTTCTTACATTTTGGGCTAGTTGATTATCTTGCATTCTTAGCTATCTGATAGATTCAGGAAAAATTGTGAGTTTATCAGTTTTTGTTGCTGCTGTTGTAAGGATTGGAACAATAACTTTTTTTCAGTTTCCTGTATTTTTTAATTTTCTATTTTACTTTAAGGTCTGGAGTACATGTGCTGATCTCGCAGGATTGTTACATAAGTACACACATGCTGTGGTGGTTTGCTGCTTCTATCCCCCCGTCACCTACATTAGGTATTTCTCCTAATGTCATCCCTCCCTAATCTCCCCACCCGCTGCTATCCCTCCCTTAGCCTTCCACCCCTGCAACAGACTCCAGTGTGTGATATTCCCCTCCCTGCATCCATGTGTTCTCATCGTTCAACACCCACTTATGAGTGAGAACATGCAGTGTTTGGTTTTCTGTTCTTGTGTCAGTTTGCTGAGAATGATGGTTTCTAGATTGATCCATGTCCCTGCGAAGGACATGAACTGATCCTTTTTTTGTGTCTGCGTAGTTTTCCATGTTGTATTTGTGCCTCGTTTTCTTTTTTTTTTTTTTTGAGATGGAGTTTTGCTCTTGTTGCCCAGGCTGGAGTGCAATGCTGCCATCTCGGCTCACTGCAGCCTCTGCCTCCCTGGTTCAAGTGATTCTCCTGCCCCAGCCTCCTGAGTAACTGGGATTATAGGCATGCGCCACCATGCCTGGCTAATTTTGTATTTTTAGTAGAGACAGGGTTTCTCCATGTTGGTCAGGCTGGTTTTGAACTCCTGACCTCAGGCGATTGCCTGCGTTGACCTCCCAAAGTACTGGGATTATAGGCATGAGCCACCATGCCCAGCCCACATTTTCTTTATCCAGTCTATCATTGATG
>CAUYOR010035056.1:0-19045 GCA_963573925.1 Callimico goeldii
TCCCCACTTTATTACCAAGGTAATTCCAGAATTTGCCCCAACCCCCCCCCATTCACATTTTAAATTAATTTTTTTACTTTTTTTTTTTTTTCACTTCCTCTAACATAGATCATAGGAAACAAGTTTTCAATGAATATTGAGGACCGACTGAGTGGCAGGCACTGAACTAAAAGCATGGCAAGAAACAAAACAACTTTTGGCAGGGCGCAGTGGCTCATGCCTGTAATCCCAGCATTTTGGGAGGCTGAGGCTGGCAGATCACTTGAGGTCAGGAGTTCAAGACCAGCCTGGCCAACATGGTGAAATCCTGTCTCTACTAAAAATACAAAAATTAGCTGGGCATGCTGGTGCACACCTGTAATCCCAGCTACTCAGGAGGCTGAGGCAGGAGAATCCAGAATGTGGGAGGTTGCAGTGAGCCAAGATTGCACCACTGCACTCCAGCCCGGGTGACAGGGCGAGTCTAAGAAAAAGGAAACCAAAACAGATTTAAACATCCCTGCCTTCATGGCAACTGCCATTCTGGTGGGAGAAAAAAGCCGGAAACAAGATAACCAAGTAAAATATATAGCATGTCAGATGGTAATGAGTGCCAAGGAGTACAAGAAAACAGGAGGGGAGGATAGGGAGTATATGTTTGGGGAAAGGCAGAGCCAAGGAAGTCCTCTCCAGAAGCTGACATCTGCATAAATACCTGAAGGGAGGGATTGAAGGTCTTAACTGGGAAGAGGTGCTTTCTAGGTAGGGGGAGGAGCTTTCTAGGCAGAAGGAGGAGCTTTCTAGGCAGAAGGAGGAGCATTCCAGGCATGGGAGGAACAAGTGCAAAGACCCTGAGGCTGGAGCAGGCAGAGGCAGGCCTGCTGTCTTCTGGGCAGTGTGGCTGGAGGGGAGGGAGGAAGGAGGAGGGAATAGAGGGTGAGGTCAGACAGGTGATGGGAACTAGGTCATGTAGGCCTTACAGGACACTGTGTTTCAGTCAATGCTGCTTTTACTCTGAATGAGCTAGGAAATGTCAAGGGTTTTGAGCCAAGGAATGACGTGACATGACAGGGGCACACTAGCTTCTTCACTGAAACTCACCTTCAGGGGGCAGGAGGGAAGTAGAGAGGCCAGGGAAAAATCATCGGCAGAGAGAGCCAGGCTCAGCCCAGCCTGGTAGCAGGCACTCATGAAAACAGTGTGGGAGTGGGATTTTTGATTTTCCTTTGTTTGTTTGGTATAAAAATAGTGATGGGGTCTCACTGTGTTGCCCAGGATGGTCTGTAACTCCTGGACTCAAGGGATCCTCTTGCCTCCGCCTCCCAAAGTGCTGGGATTACAGGCGTGAGCCATCAACCCTGGCCTAGGAATGTTTTGACAGTAAGACTAACAGGCATTACTAACAACCAGATGTCGATTATGAAACAGAGGAGAGGCTGGGCGCAGTGGTTCATTCCTGTAATCCCAGCATTTTGGGAGGCCAAGGTGGGCAGATTGCTTGATCTCAGGAGTTCAAGACCAGCCTGGGCAAAACCCCATGATATGGTTTGGCTGTGTCCCCACCCAAATCTCATCTTGAGCTGTAGTTCCTATAGTCCCCATGTGTTGTGGGAGAGACCAGGTGGAGATCATGGAATTGTGGGGGTGGTTATCACCATGCTGTTCTCCTGCTGGAGAGTTAGTTCTCATGAGATCTGATGGTTTTATAAAGGGCTTCCCCCTTTGCTGGGCACTCATTCTCTCCCCTGCCACTCTGTGAAAAGGTGACTTCCGCCATGATTGTAAATTTCCTGAGGCTTCCCCAGCCATGGGGAACTGTGAGTCCATTAAACCTCTTTCCTTTATCAATTACACAGTCTCAGGTATTTCTTCAGAGCAGAGTGAGAAAGGACTAATACACCCCATCTTTACCAAAAAATATACAAATTAGCTGGGCATGGTGGTGCACACCTGTAGTCCCAGCTACTTGGGGGGTTGAGGAGGGAGAATCACGTGAGCCCAGGAGGTTGAGGCTACAGTGACCCATGATCGTGTTGGTGAACTCCAGCCTGGGTGACAAAGCAAGTCCGAAAAAAGAGAAAGGGGTGGGAAGGAGGGAAGGAAGGAAGGAGAAAGAGAGAAAGGGCAGAGTGACAATGGATTTCGAGGGCAAGGGTTTGGACCCTCGAATCATGAGGAAGTAGCTGCATACTGAAATGGAGAAGGGGCTGTGGATGGGAGAGGTGCTATAGGGAGGGAGACAGTGGGAGTCATTTGAGGAACCTCTCCAGCATCTGGTGGGAGATGTGAAGGAAGTTGGACAGGCAGTTGGGCAGTTTCACACGTACTGTTTCTCAGCTTCCAACCCTAAGTGCTACCCGCCATCCTGCATGCGGCAACAGCCAGCCCACACCATTCCATCCTCTGGAGCCTTTATCCTCCCCCTCCACCAAAAAGAAACAAAGCCACCAAACTTGTCAGCTCCTGGAAATGCTGGAGACTCTTGTCATCTGAGGTCAAACCACATGGGGAAAGATCACTTACAGTGAACCAATTGAAACAGAGACCAAAGTTTCCAAGTAAATACAGGAGAAAAATTGAACTGGGACTTTATCTTAAAAATGACACTTGAATCATAAAAATAAGTTATTTTTGATCTCATTTATATGTAAAATCTAAAAAAGTCGAACTCATAGAAACAGAATAGGCCTGGCATGGTGGCTCATGCCTGTAATCCCAGCACTCTGGGAGGCCAAGGCAGGCGGATCACCTGAGGTCAAGAGTTTGAGACCAGCCTGACCAAAATGGTGAAACCCTGTCTCTAATAAAAATACAAAAAAAAAACAAACAAAATTAGCTGGGCATGGTGGTGGTGCCTGTAATTCCAGCTACTTGGGAGGCTGAGGCAAGAGAATTACTTGAACCCAGGAGGCAGAGGCTGCAGTGACCCATGATTGTGCCACTGCACTCCAGCCTGGGCAACAGAGCAAGAGTACAACTCAAAAAAGAAAGAAAGAAAGAAGAACCAGAGTAGAATGGTGACTGCCAAAGGCTGGGGCATAGGATAAATGGGATGTTGGTCAAAGGGTACAGTTTCACTTATGAAGGATAAATAAGTTCTGGAGAGCTAATATACAGAATGGTGACTATAGTCAATAATACTGTATCGTACACTTGAAATTTGCTAAGAGAATAAATATCAAGTGTTCTCACCACACACACACAAACACACACACACACACACACACAAAATGGTAACTATGTGAGGTGAGGGATATGTCAATTAGCTTGATTATTTCACAAAGTATACATACCTCAAACATTGTATAGCTTAAATATATACAATTTTTATTTGCGTTGAACCATACTTGAATGAAGCTGGGAAAAAAAATGAGTTATTTCATATTTAAGAAAATGGAGTTTCTAAGTGCAACTGTGCACCATCCTTAGCAGTAACAAAGTGCTAACAAGTTTGGTTGGGAGTTCAAAACTTTTCTTCTCCCTGACCAAGTCATCTAAAGACACAACAGCCTCCAATTTTCCCTTGACTTTCACACACCATCATATAGAGGGTCATTTTGGCAAAAAGGTTCAAGGCCTTCATCAGCTATCCCCAGGGTCTCTCTTGATTCTTTGTTCTTCAAAGGGTACACTTTTGGAAACTCCCATCATGCCTCCTGACTATGGATTATCTCTTTGGCTGAGAACTGAGATAACTGACTCAAGATCCCAATTAGTGACTACTCGTGAGATGGGAGTAATTCTCTGGCATCATCCTCACTTGGCTTCAGAAAATCCAGCAGTTCTGGACTTCACAGTTGCACCACACTGCATTGGGCCGTGGTCTGCTTCCTGGCAACTGAAGGGCAGGAAACAGGTGGCTGATAAGGAAGGAGGGAGGGATGTCTGCATGGGGGCAAATTTAATGCAAAAAATCCTTATTGAACATTTCTGTAATATGACAAATTTCACTTTCATAGCTGACCACACAACTACAGAGATCCAGAGCTACCATGTGAGGAATAAGGAACACTGTACATAGCCGAGGGCATTGTAAAATCCTCAAACCTGTATCCTACTTCCGACTCTGCTAGGACACCTCAGGAGTTACATCTAAGAAGATGCACAAAAGTTTCCCCTTCAACGGCTACGATTCTACAACCCCCAAGTCTTTCTAAAGCACAGGCTGCATTTTCCACTTTGTTTTGCTGTGTTTTCCTTCCCGCACCTAACTCTGGAGGCAGAGTTCTGCCCCTACAAAGCCACATTCATGCATCATTCCAAAACTCACAACTCCTGAAAACTTTGAGGAATGTTATTAGGCCCTGTAGGCCAGAAGGGCTGTTTCCAGGGTAACAGCAACTCCACACCAAGGAAGAAAGGCATTTCCCTTCCTATGCTCCCTATGCTCCTCTCGGAGTTCAGGTCACTGCAGAAAAACCCATGCTCCGAGCTTGAAGGACACTTCCTGTGGCCCTTACACAACCAGCCCAGCACCCACCCTGACGACACACCACCAGTTCCTATGCACTGGAAGGCCACACTTCCTGCCTCCAATATCTCATGTTGATCTCCTGCCGTAAATCTACCCATGCCTGTCCGTCAGCACGTCCCAATCTGTGATCTGGAAAAGTCAGCATAGATGTGAGAGAGGAACTCCTGCACAGGCGTTTGTTTTTCCAGCCGCCTGGCTTTTGTTTTAAGCAAGGTGGAAATGAAAACTGTCTCTAAGGGAGAGAAAGCTCCTTCCAGGTGCTTGAGTGACTCCGGGCTCAGAGAGCTTAACCATGCCCCTTTCATCTTGGCCTGGGTCCTTCTTGCCTGAATAAGACACATTTCCACCATCTAATAAGGAAACTTGGAAATGAGGAAGGAGGTTCACAGACGACATCTGGGGCGCTCTGTCCATGTAAGGCTTTCTCCCCAGTATTGGTTGGCTTTCCTGACTGGCTAATCCAGACCAGCTCTGGCAGGGACCCCTGAAGGAGAGCCAGATTCAGCTTGTGAAAGATCCCCCTGTGGGACTCAAGACATCTCAAGTTCAAGAACAGGGCTCGAAAACTCATGGTGCTAAGACAGGTCATGGCCACAGCGTCTCTCTACCAGTTCCCCCTCCCCTGTCTCTGTGTGCCCCACCACTCCCACACCCATCCACACAAAACTAAGTCTTTTTTTTTTTTTTTCTTTTGAGACGGAGTTTCGCTCTTGTTACCCAGGCTGGAGTGCAATGGCGCGATCTTGGCTCACCGCAACCTCCGCCTCCTGGGTTCAGGCAATTCTCCCGCCTCAGCCTCCCAAGTAGCTGGGATTACAGGCACGCGCCACCGTGCCCAGCTAATTTTTTGTATCTTTAGTAGAGACAGGGTTTCACCATGTTGACCAGGATGGTCTCGATCTCTCGACCTCGTGATCCACCCGTCTCGGCCTCCCAAAGTGCTGGGATTACAGGCTTGAGCCACCGCGCCTGGCCCATACTCATCTATTCTATCAATGACAACTCTCTAATTTAAAAACAATGGGAATAAATCACTATAACTAATTCTAAAATCCTGTATATTTATAATTTTGTACAATGTTTTAGTATCTATAAAATGAATAGAAATGAAGATTTTTGCTAATAGGTAGCTATAACTTTTTAAACCAAAACCTAAATGGGTATTACCTGATTCCTTTACATATAATGTGTATCAACTCATGTCCTGACCATGAAGCTTACTTACATCATTTTACATGGAGTAATAGATCAGGCACAGGTATTACCTCGGTGTCTTAGTCCATCAGAACTGTTACAACCAAATATTATAGACTGGGTGGCTTAAACAGAAATCTATTTCTCCCTGTTCTGGAGGCTGAAAGTCCAAGACCAACAAGCTACCAGCTTATTTAGTTCTTGGTGGGGACTTTCTTCTTGGCTTGCAAAGGGCCACGTTCTCCAGGTGTCCTCACCCGGCCTTTCCTTGGCATGCATACCTGGAGAGAGAGGGAGGCCTTGCTCTTCCTCTTTTTATAAGGCCACCAATTCTAGCATATTAGAACCCCACCTTTATTTAACTTTAATTTTATGTCAGGGACTCATGTGCAGGTTTGTTTTACAGGTAAATTCATGTCATGGGAGTTTGTAGTACAGGTTCTTTTGTTACCCAGATACTAAGCCTAATAACTAATGGTTATTTTTCATGATTGTCTTCCTCCTCCCACCCTCCACCTTCAAGTAGGCCTCCAGGTCTGTTGCTCTTCTCTTTGTATCCATGTGTTCTCATCATTTAGCTCTTACTTATACGTGAGAACATGCAGTATTTGGTTCTCAGTTTCTGAGTTAGTTTGCTAAGGATGATGTATTCCAGTTTCATCCATGTTTCTGCAAAATACATGATCTCATTCTTTTTTATGGCTGCATAGTATTCCATGGTGTATATTTAACACATTTTTATTATCCAATCTACAATTGATGTAGAACTCCATCTTTATGACTTCTTTTAACCTTAATTACCTCCTAAAAGCCCTATCACCAAGTAAGGTCACATTGGAGGTTAGGGTCTCAACACATGAATTTTGGGGTGATGGGGACACATAGTTAAATCTATAAAACAGGGATAGAAGTGTGCTTTTCTGGACAGTATGTCTTCTAGGGAAACCCTCTCCTCTAAGACAGACTGGGGGTCGGGACTTCTGAAATAGTATATTAAGCTTTTGGCCAAATTTTAAATAGTATATTATAGTATACTACAATATAAGTATACTATAAATACATATATTATAGTATACTACAATATACTATAAATACTTATATTGTAGTAAATACTAAATACTTATATTGTAGTATACTATAATATACTATTTAAAATTTGGCCAAAAGCTTAATATACTATTTATGGTATACTATAATATACTATTTAAAGTATATACTATCATATACTATTTAAGTATACCTAAAGAGTATATTAAGCTTTCATTCAAAACTGTCCTGGGATGCATGTGGCCCCTGGGCACATTATAAGATTTTTTTTTCATTTTTTTTTAGCTCATCAGCTATCATTGGTGTTAATGTGTTTTATGTGTGGCCCAAGACAGTTCTTCTCCTTCCAACGTGGCCAAGGGAAGCCAAAAGATTGGACACCCCTGTGTGAGGACATCTATAAATATTCCCTTTCATGAAAGCAACAACAACTCTGGCAAAATATTTCAATGTCAACTTTTTCAGAATTCCTGAGATTCACCAAAAGGTGACAACAACCTGAGGAGCATTTGTTCAAGAACTGCTGAACTTCAGTAGGAATAGCAGGGCCTGTGGCTTTTAACTTGATCTATTTCCTTCTCCTTCTACATGGCTCCACAGTTGTCTTGAAAACTACCAATTCATGACTACAATATCTGTGAGAAGTAGCAGCTTTGCAGCCAGTATAAGAAAAATGCTGGGTTTAAAAATCTTCAAAAATTCAGAACTTTGATGTTCTTTGACTGTCTCACAAGGAAAAGCCATTCTCAGAGCTTTGGAGTTATCTGACCTGACATAGAACTCACTCCATTGAATAAAACCTATCTTCTGGGTGTTTGCTGAAACAATAAGTGGCAATTGTTTAACAATGCAGCCATATGAGATATCAATTGAGACAAGCAAAAATTTGTCCAAAAACGTACAACAAAATATCAGGGAAAAAAGATGTCCACAGAGGGCTTTGAAATGCTTAGACATGAAGAAAAATAATATAGGCCCCCATTTCTCACTGTATATAAAAATCAACTCAAAATGAATGGGGAATTTACATATAAAACCCAGAATTAGTTAATATTAAACTATTAGAAGAAAACATAGGTGAAGCACTTCATGGCACTGGTCTGGACAAGTATTTTTTGAACAGAACTTCAAAAGCACAGGTAACAAAAGCAAAAATAGACAAATGGAATTACATGAAACTGAAAATCTTCTGCACAGCAAAGGAACAACAGAACAAAAGACAACCTGCAGAATAGGAGAGAATATTTGCAAACTATGCATCTGACAAAGGGTTGATATCCAGGATATACAAGGAACTCAGCTCAGTAGCAAAAAAAGAAAATACTTCAATTAAAGAATGAATAAAAGATCTGAGTAGAGATTTTTCAAGAGAAGACATACAAATGTCTAACAGGTGTACGAAAAAAAAACACCCATCACAGATCGAGGCAATGCAAATCAAAGCCACATGAGATATCACCTCATCCCAGTTAGAATGGCTATTTTCAAAAAGGCAAAACTTAACAAATGCTGGTGAGGATGTCAATAAAGAGGAACTCTTAAACGCTGTTGGTGGGAATGTAAGTCAGTCCGTTAGAACAGCATGGAAATCCCTCAGAAAATTAAAAACAGAACTTCCATGTGATTCAACAATCCTACTACTGGGTATATACCCAAAGGAAATGAAATGTTTCAAAGAAATAATTACACTCCCATGTTTACTGCAGCACGATTCACAGTGACCGAGACATGAAATCAATATAGGTGTTCATCAACGGAAGAGTGGGTAAAGGATATGTGGTATATAGACACAATGAGGTACTATTCAGCCACAAAAAATCATAAATTCTTGTCCTTTGCAGCAATATGGATGAACCTGGAAAACATTATGTTGAGTGACATCCGCCAAGCACAGAAGAACAAATGTCATGTGATCTCACTCATATCTGAAATACAAAAAGCTGACAACATAGAAGTAAAGAGAAGAATAGTAGTTTCCAGGGCCTGGGGAGGGCAGGGAGGAGGGATAATGGGGAGAGGTTGATCAACAGGTATAAAGTTCCAGTTAGGCAGGTGGAATGAGTTCTGGTATCCTACTGCCCAGTAGGGTAACTGCAGTTAAAAATAATGTATATACAAAAATAGCCAGAGGAAATGATTGAACACTGTTGCCACAAAAAATAATAAATGTTTGAGGTGATGGATATGTTAATTACCCTTGTTTAATCATTACACATGTAAACATGCGTCAAAACATCACCCTGTGCCCTGTATATACATGCAATTATTGTGTGTTAGTTGAAAACAAAATAAGACTTATAAAGAATACAATGATAGTCCTTCAGGCCGAAAGGAAAGGACACTAGTTAGTAACTTCAATTCACCTGAAAAAATAAAGAGACCTATAAAGGTAGCTATATAGGTAAATATGAAAGACAACATAAATGCTTTTTTTGTAACTCCTTTCTTCTCCATCTGATTTAAAAGACAATTGATAAAAGTAATAATTATAAAACCATTTGGATGGGTTTATAATGTGTAAAGATGTAATTTGTACGACAATAGTGACACAAAGGAATAGAAATAGAACAAAGCTTTATCAAAGCAAAGTTTCTTTGCACAATGGAAACTAACTTGGTGTTAATCCAAACTATCACATTCTTAAGGACCGATTTTCATGAAATTACCCTAAATGATGCATTGCACCCTTACTTGGGGATTTTCAGAATAATTTTTCAGTTTTTGTACTGTTTATTTATTTTGTTTTTATTCTCTATTTTATTTAGTTCTACTCTAATCTTTACTAGTTCACTCTTTCTGCTTCCTTTTTCTCTAGTTTCCTCCTCTCTTAAAAAGAAACATGGATGCAGGTGGAGTCCATGATCCTAGGTGAATTAATATGGGAACAGGAAACCAGATTCTGCATGTACTCACTTATAAGGGGAGCTAATCACTGAATACACATAAAGACAGGAACAGTAGACACTAGGAACCAGTAGATACAGAGGGAGAACAGGGGATCACGGGCTGAAAAACTTACCTATTGGGAATTATGTTCACCACCTGAGTGACAGGACCATCTGTATCCCAAACCTCTGCATCACACAATATACCCATGTAACAACCCTGCACATGGATCCCATTTCCAAAAAAGAAGTTGAAAGGTTCAACATGAATGAGTGGTTGGAAATAAAAAGAGAAAGAATGATAGAAACTTCCAAATAAAACTAAAATCTTCCTGTGTATTTTTCCAAGCTTTAAAAACGTTTACATACCAATATATTCCTGTAGAAAACACACAGTCTAATCAATTGGAGTCAATTTGAAAATCCCCCCTCTTTTACTCTGTATGATTTAGAGATCTACCCATGTTAATAGACAGATGTTGTTCTTTCATTTGGAATTGCATATATCCTCCCACTGGAAGAAAATACACTAGTTTTAATTTAGTTATTGCTTTCTGCCATCGTTCCCCTCTCTAAACAGTGACGTGTGTGTTCCAAGCACTATTTTGTCATCAACCCAATTAAATAGCTATAACACATACTATATTCATCTTGCTCTAATGCTTGGGTGAGAAGTTTTCTTTTAGGTCTTTAAGTAAATTTGTGCAATTTGTTTAATTTTCTTTTTCATGAAAGAGTTGCATTTATTTGTTAATTCAAAAGTGTGCTTGGTTAGAACCAAGGGGAGCTGAAAAATTTAAAGCTCCATACATGTTGTTTATTAATGCCTGGATTCCCAGGACAATCAATTTTTCAGGGTCCTATGTGGCAGGGAAGACTGGTATGTCCCAGCCGACTTGAAAGGAAGTCACACTCTGAGGGGACTACGCTGGCACGGCCAAACTAACCTTTAATAAATCCACTCCAAGAAATGCACGCAGGAGCCAAACCAATCAGTCAAGCCCCACAGCTCCAGAGTGAACCGTTGGGCATATCCCCTCATCCTCCAAGGTTCCGGCAGCAGCTTCTTTTCAATGGTGGCTGTAGCAAGGACATAGTGACAGGCCTGGCTGACGCAGAAGATCAGCCTTCCTCATGTCCATTCAGCAAACCAAGGGCACTGGGGCCTGCAGCCATGCATCCTCAAGAATGGGAATCTCCAAGTATTCCGCCCAAGCACTGGCCTGTTACAAATCTATGTTTGCACACACCATTCTCTCTGTATTGAGTGATTGCTTTCTTCCATTTCTTTGCCTGGTGTGCTGTACCTTTCCTTCCAGGCCAGGTCCACTTATTGCCTACTCTTTGATGCAAGTGATAGATTCACTCACTTTTCTATGGTCACACAACATACTTGACTGAATATACAGAAAATCATAATTATTATCATAACCATAATCACCTTCATCCTCACCGCTATCACCATCACTATGATCACCCTGGTGATCATCATCATCACATAACCGTCATCACCATCATAATCACCACCACCACCACCAGTAGCATCACCATCCTCATCATTGCCAGCCTCCTCTCCACATCATCATCATCAATGCTGTCATAATCACCATCACTGTCATCATCACCATCATTCTCATTACCATCATCCTCACGAGTTTAATCATCATCACCATCATCATCACCATCTTCATCATCAGTTTTATCATCACCACCATTATCTTCATCATCAGTTTTATCATCACCACCATCATCATCGTCTTCATCAGTTTTATCATCACCACCATCATCACCATCTTCATCATCAGTTTTATCATCATCATCATCATCATTTCATCGTCACCATCACCACTCCCAGCAACATCATCACTTTTCTCAACAGCAGTTATCAGATCATCTGGAATTTACAGTGTGCTTATTCTGAGTAAGACATTCTGCTCAGAGATTACATGTATTTTTTCAGTTAAGCCTCACAATTATGATACAGGCAGATGCTATTATTGCTCTCCCTTCCATAAACGAGGACACTGAGGTACAGAGAGGTGAAGTAGCTTGTCCAAAGTTATATGAAAATCTTGGTTTCTTGATTTCTATTTCCATACATCCGTTGGGTAAATAATGACTTTGTTTAATTCAGAACTTGGCTTGAATATTGTCACCTGACTTTGACTGTTTTCTATAATAATACTATCTAGGCCTTTGGTACACACAGTGTGGTCCCTGAACCAGCACCATCAGCTTTATCTGAGGGTTTGGTGGAAAGGATGAACCCTAGACTTGCACCCCAGACCTATGGAATCATATCTGCATTTCAACAGAATCCCAGCCAGTGATCTGAGAGCACATAGCAGTGCAGGAAGCAGTGCCCTAGTGTACATCCCTTTGTTCTTTTCTGACACAGACCTGAAACACGCATATGCCATGGTCCTACAGGGGTTGGAACACTTGTAGCACAGACTTTCTATTGTCTCAGCCTAATGGGCAGTATGCAGAAATGTTTTGGGGGCCTCACCAATTATTTGCACTTGGAAAGCACAAGGTCACATAGCCAGTATCTCCAGAACAGCATGGAAGGCTGATGAGGGAAGCGTTCCCTGGAATTGGGGCCAGGGATGAGCTACTTGCAGGACCTCACCACCCCCTCACCCTATGGCAGGGGTCGTTGTCAGCTGGCTACCCTTACGGATGCCAGCTTGCCAGCTGGACTCCTGCTCTGTGCAATCATTTCTGCACAGACACACAGAATATTTTACCTGCATCAAAGGACATTGATTATTGGCTGTATTTGTTTGACTCTTTGAGTCCTTTTGGGTCCTTTCTTCTTCATGCACAAATTGAGATAATGAACAGAGTCTGTCTCCATTATCACATTATGACAAAGATTAAAACACCAATCAGAGTTTACATAATAACTGCTGACAACTGAATAGAATAAAATCTATAACAGAGTTAATAGTATTGTACTTACACCAATTACTTGGTTTTGATGTGCTACAATTTTGTAAGATGTCACCATTGGGAGATGCTGAACGAGGGGTTCACAGGACTCTACTATTTTTGCAACTTCCTATGAGCCTATAATCACACACACAGGCAATGGTATCATGCAGGGAACTTTTCTGGTAAACAGCATACCTGGTTCTGGCTGAATCAAGCAAGGAAGACCAGAAAGTAATGAGCAGTCCTGTCTGGGAGCCCCTGCTGGAGGCATCATCTCCACTTTGCTGCTCTTTCATTGCTCTGCCTGGGACTCAGATTCCAGGCAGGGCGCAAGCTATGGGCCCAGGGCTGAAGCATCTGCTGTACCTGGGGCCTAGGAGGGCAAGATGTCTGGGTAATAGTCCCACTGGATGGAATTCGGGGGGTCTTCAAAAGGATTTGGATGTCTTGTTGCCAAAACTTGATATGCAGCCAGGTAAGCACCCAAACATCACGCGCCTGTGCCTCTGTACTCAGTGACAAAGTGAGTGAGCTTCTGTGTGGGGCATAAACCTGTGTGCCCCCAGCCCTCCTGAGCACTAGGTCACCCTAGAGCAGGAACGCATGTGATTTCAACCCCTGTGTGCTCTATAAGCTTGTGTGTTTGCACATGCATGTTACACCCCTATGAGGAATTATATGGAAAGTACAGTGTTGAATTTTACATGCATAGCTTTTTTTCTTATAGAGGAGAAGACAGTGGTCAGCTATAATTCTCCATTGCTAATATTAACATAGTTGCATTAATGTTCTCTTAGATCTTTTTCAGGCACAAATTTGTGTTTTCTCAAGCATTTAAAGCAGATCACAGAACTTAGAAGTGACTTCTCTGTCTATCCCTTTATCACGATTTTTCAAAATTTCTGACGGAAGCATCGCTGTCCTCATTTTCCAGCCTGGCATCTCCAGGGTGGACGTGAATAGACGCCTCTGTCATTTTACACATTGCTCAATGACAGGTTGCAGAAAACTCAGATGCTTCCCTCATAAATAAAATCTAATAATTGTGTGACATGCGGTCTTCCTGGTGTTAAGAGTGACGGGGGCATCTCATTTTTGAAGTCTCAGGAAAACACAGTCTTCAGAAAACATGCAGAGGTCTCACCCTCGCCCTATTACTTGTGACAGCCGGGGCTGTTTGCAGATGAGCGATGCTGATGCAGGTGACCCGGTGGCATCGTACAGTTCATGAGAGCTGAGCAAATTGCCTGTGCTAAGGTCACCTGCGCCTTGCTTGGCTGTGGTGACCCGCCCCCACTCAGTTCCTCAGCCGAGCCATGGAGCTCCGGGGGAGAATAATGTGCTTCATCAGGATGCTCCACTCTTGGGTCTCTCATTCTCCAGTCCTCAAAATAGCTTCCCCTTCAGAAGTGACTTCCCAGAAACATCAGTCCATGGCCATGACTGTGGTGCCTGTGGGTGGAGAGCGGCCACAGCCACTCATGGACATGTTCCCGGGACTCAGCTCTGGGTGGACAAGGCTGACTCCACACCACTCAGGACTGAGTTACCACACACCCACCAGCTCTAAAGCTATGAGGGTGGTCAGCATGTGGACTCAGGAGCCAGGCTGCTGATGTCCAAGCTTCAGGCACTCTCAGGTGACCTTCCTGTGTCCTGAAGTCCTCTCTGCAAAATGCAGATAATAATAACACAATCATAGGGCTTTTGTGCAGATTCAAGGGTCCGGGCTTGCCCATCCCTGGGTGCCCGTCCAGGCCAGCTGCATGGTGGTTGAGCTGCTCGTGCTGTGTGAGACTGTGAGACCATGAGAATGACTCCTGCCCTGGGGCAACAGCCTGCTGTGGCTGGAATGTGAGCACTGACGCTTCTGACTGCCCATTGGCTGTGAGAATCTGGACGTGGCCAGTGAATCTGGCTGTGCCCATGTGAATATGAATATACCCAGGTGAATCCGGATATTCCCAGGCAAATTTTGCTGTGATGGGTGCTCCCAGGTGAATCCGGCTGTGCCCAAGTGAGTATGAGTGCTTCCTGTTGAATCTGGCTGTGCCCTGGTGAATATGGGTGTTTCTAGGTAAATCTGGCTGTGCCCAGGTGAATATGGGTATTGCCAGGTGAATCTGGCTATTCCCAGGTGAGTATGTATGGTCCCTGTTGAATCTGGCTGCGTCCAGATGAGTATGGGTATTCCAGGTGAATCTGGCTGTGCCCAGGTGAGGATGGGTGCTCCCCAATGAATCTGATGTACCCAGGTGAGGATGGGTGCTCCCCGTTCAATCAGGCTGTACACAGATGCCATCAGGCTGTACAGGACTGGCCTCTCTCACTCGTTCACCTCTCTCACCTCCCCTCTCCCTCCTGGCTGCTCTGCCTCGCCTGCCCGAGGCTTCTGTTTTTTCAGATTCTTCCTGTTTGCTCCACCCTCTTCTTGGATTGCTTTTCCTAGAGCTCTTTAGTGGCTCAGTCTCAGCCCTCAGATCTCGGTTTAAATGATGCTCAGCGATTCTCCATTGCTTTAGTGTATTTTGTTAACTTCATAGCACTTGTTACCATCTAAAACTATCTTAGTCATTGGTGTCCTTGTTTACAGCTTTCTCCTCCAACTAAACCACATACTTCAGAAGGGGAGTTGTTTTCACAGCTTTGTTTGCTCATTTGCTCTGCAGTGCCTGGAACAGAATCAGTTGTCCTGAGAGTTAAATTAGACAGGGCAGGCAGGACTGTTAGCACAGAGATCCACGTTTTGGGCTCAACCTACTAATTTCATTGTTATTGATGTGTGTAACAGAAGTACACAATTAACCACAACATATGGTAAAATGAGAAAAGTGACAAAGAGGGACAAGGTACAATTGGAGCTTAAAGGGGGACGAGACAAGGGGAGAGAGAGAGAGAGAGAGAGAGAGAGAGAGAGAGAGAGAGAGAGAGAGAGAGAAGAGAGATGTGCCTAAATGGAAAGAGTAGGCAGCAAGGTCTTAGAGGGTGGATGCATGCAGGCTACCCCTTCCCAGATGGGGGGCTGACTACTGTGTAGACGTCAGTGGGAACAGACAGGCTGTCTGCATTTTCAAAGGCAGCTTTCGGGAACACACATGCAAGGGGGTGCAGAATTCCAGCTGAAACAGGAGATGTCGAGGGTCAGAACCAGATAAATGATAAACCAGGGCAGCTTCTCTCTTTGGAGTCAATGTTCAAAATGAGCCCACAGAACAAATGTTCCCTCACTTACACTGTGCACGGGAAAAGCACACAAGCTGCATACTTGAAAGGATGGGTAATTTCTCGGCTTTGAAAGGCCTCCCCTGGATGAAGAAAGCACAACAGAGTGAGAAGAAAAGTAATGACTGGGTTACTCAGGCAGTCTCTCCTCTCAGCAGCCTCGCTGCTCCAACAGGAACCACCGGAGTCCTTGGAGGGGTATGATTTAAAGGATCGTCTTTGGACTCAAGGTTTGCACCTGCAGGTTTTGCATATGGGGCGAGCTGCAGGTGCACAGACATAATTGCATGTCAGATGCCCGGGTCTGGTTGGCAATCCATCTTTCTTCTGGATGAAAATGCCTCATCAAACACACACATGGGGAGGCGGCTCCCCTCCGCACTGCACACCTCTTCCCCACCTTCCTTTCACATAATGCAGGTGCATATTTGAAGACCACTACCTGTGAACAACTGGGGCTCAATGGCATATTTCCAGCATAAAATCTGGGAAGAGAGCCTCTGTAAGGTGAGCAAAAATTATGGAATGCTTCGGGAAAGCCAGGGATTGACGGGGTGAGGCTGTGGATAGGCAGAAAGGAGGGATAGAAGCTTGGGAGCTGTCAGCCACTGCACCGCCTCTGCTTTCCTGGTTTCCAGCTGAGCAGAGATGATAGTTGCCTGATGTGCAGACGTTATCTCAGAACATAGCTTTGCAATGCAGACGCCTTGGCTGTGGCCCACTCTGGATCCTGCTGTGAAACCACAGTCTCTGCTATCATCCATCTTTCAGGGAGTTATGGAAATGGGGGAAGCAACAGCTTGTGGAAGGCCCGACCATGTGGTTCCTCAGTATTCATTCTGCTCAAACCATCACAACAATAACTCTTTGTAAGAGCCCCAGTAAAGTTGCTGCAGACTTGCCATAAATCAGGAGGGCTTTAATGACCTCGAGGCAGGAAGACTTGTAGAGGAGGAAGGATGTCCAGCTGGGTCAGGGGGTGGGTGGCATCCCAAGGAGGGGACCCCTGTGCTTCTGTTCGGCAGTTGGCCTCCTCTTCTCTTTCTCCTCTCTCTCCTTGGCTCTGTGTAACTTTCTCTCCCCCTCTTTTAGAAACATAATCAACTGGGGAATTCTGAGTTCCCTGGACCAATGACTGAATGGGCTTTTCCCGCAGAGTGACATACTCCATCAGGAAAAAGAAAATGGAATTTACAGTACAAACTGTCAAATAATTTGCAGTGGAATAGGGAACAGAAACGAAGGCTCACATATTTTAAGATGCAATTTGAAACTCAATGTGTGTATTCTTGTGTGTGTGCTTTTTTTTTTTTCTAAAAAAGAGTGGAATTGTTTTAAATCCACTAGGGTGCTTGCATTCTCATAGCTAAGTTTATATAGATTGCTTTGGTTAACTTTTTATTATGAAAAGTTTCAAATACACATAAAAATAGAGAGAATAGGATAACAGTTCCCTCTGTACCCATCACTGGACTTCAGTGATTGTATTTAAATTGCTAGTAAGTAATTTTAAAGTTCTCAGCTTGCCTCCTAAAATCGGGTCTTCTGAAATCACTGTGAACTTCCTTTGCATCGAGGCCTCTATGTTTTCCTTAAACATAAGCTGATGCCCTGGTCTAAAGTCAAAATTACCAACCATTATTCATCCATTAGTCTCTAAAGCTGAAAACCAAAGGAAAGTTGCCACTCTTGAGAGATCCCCTGGCATCTCCTTGGAGAGGGAATGGAGCCCGGAGCTGGTGAGAAGGAGAGGAGAGTCTGGATGCCTCAAGGTGGATGTACCTTTCTCTCCTTCATGGAAAGTTTATGACTGGACCTCGGCGGGTATTTGGGAACCAAGGGGCAAGCCTGCATGCCCTGGATTCCAGTTTACCTGTTAAGGGAGTGACTTTAAAGAAGGTAACTTTTAATCCATTGCCTGCAGGAAGGCAGGCCATTTGCTTCACAAACCTATGAGGGTGGTCAGGATGTGAACTCAGGCACCAGGCTGCTGATGTCCAAGCCTCAGACACTCTCAGGTGATCTTCCTATGTTAAAGGAGTGACTTCCAGGAAGGTGGCAGAGAGAAACCTTCTGCTATCAAGTATGAGACATCTCTCCTGTTTTGTACAGTCCAGATTAAGTGGAAGGAGATTCGGGGAGCAGCACAAAGGGTGCTGCAGGAGGTAAACCGAAGACGTGCTGGAAAACCTCCCTAATGTGCCCTGAATCAGCGGGGTGTATGTAGAAGGCATGGGCACGTGGAGAGGTGTGTGGACAGACCTGTTTGAGCTTTTTTCCCATCGTGCAGAGGCAGCTGCCAGCACTGTGGTTGGGGGCTGGAAGGGGAAGCGTGAGGGTATGGCATTAGTCTCACCCTGACACCTTTATAATAAGAAACGGTTGTACCAACATTTCCATGGGTGTGTATCTGGTAGCTCATTAGTGAAACAAACCAACCCTGGGAACATCTGACATGCCCCAAATAGGCAATTATGCAAATTGTGATTCATTTACTCAATAGAATATCATGCCACCATTAAAAAATGATAACAAATGTCTCTACATAGTAACTGGAAAATGTTTCCACAATATACTGTTCAGATGGCTTGGGTAGCTAAGAAGCACAAGATAGCCATGTGCAGAAAGCAGAAACTGGACCCTTCCTGACTCCTCACACTAAAATTAACTCCAGTGCATTAAATACTTAAACATAAGACCTAACACCATAAAAACCATAGAAGAAAATCCAGGCAAAACCATTCAGGACATAGGAGTAGGCAAGGACTTCATGACCAAAACACAAAAACCATTGGCAATAAAAGCCAAAATAGAAAAATGGGACCTAATCTAACACCACAGTTTCTGCACGGCAAAAGAAACAATCATTAGAGTGAACCGGCAACCAAAAGAATGGGAAAAAATTTTTGCAATCTACCCATCTGACAAAGGACTTATATCCAGAATTTAAAAAAATTAAAACAGGTTTACAAGAAGAAAACAAACAAACCCATTCAAAAGTGGGTAAAAGATATGAACAGACACTTTTCAAAAGAAGATATGTATGAGGCCAACAAACATATGAAAAAATGCTCATCACCACTGTCATTAGAGAGATGCAAATCAAAACTAGATTGAGATACCATCTCATGCCAGTTAGAATGGCGATCATTAAAAAATCTGGAGGCAACAGATGCTGGAGAGGATGTGGAGAAATAGGAACACTTTTACACTGTTGGTGGGAGTGTAAATTAGTTCAACCATTGTGGAAGACAGTGTGGCAATTCCTCAAGGCCTTAGAAATAGAAATTCCATTTGACCCAGCAAT
>CAUYOR010035060.1:0-13621 GCA_963573925.1 Callimico goeldii
GCCTGTAATCCCAGCTACTCTGGAGGCTGAGGCAGGAGAATTGCCTGAACCCAGGAGGCGGAGGTTGCGGTGAGCCGAGATCGCGCCATTGCACTCCAGCCTGGGTAACAAGAGCGAAACTCCGTCTCAAAAAAAAAAAAAAAATTTAATACCTTATTTGATAGGTACATCTTGTTACGTCCAAATGCTAAAGCTGGAAATATCTGGCCACCACAAAGATCTATCATCTGCCTAAATAATCCATTCTTCTAAATGATTTATTCTTGTGTCTTTCCACAGATTTTCAACTGCTGTGCCAACTCTTCTAAATTTGGAGTGTTTTTTTTATATTGTTTGTTTTTATGTTTTTGTTCAATTGGCTATTTCTGAAATGAATGTCAAATTACCTTGATTCCATTGTATATCAATTTATACTATAATATCTATAATAAAATTTGACAATGATAAATTTAAGAGTCTTGCACCACTGAGTAGGTACCTAAACAACTTTTAGTTGCAGAAGCTTCTGACTGATTTAATGGCCTTTTAAATTATTATTGTATACTGTCCTTGAAATGAGTGCCAATCTATTTCTCATACACTGCTTCACTCTTATTGCTCCTCTTAGAATTCTACTATGGAAAAGAAGCTTTTTGATCACATTTGCTCATTGGTCCCTATAATCTTTATGTAGCATCTGATTGAAATAATTCAGTGCTTGCCACACGGATGAGTCTTAAGTCTTCTATATTGCTCATTACAACCTCACATAAATACTCCAATAATTCTACAATACCTAAAATAATAAGTGCCCTTGGTAGTCCAGAAATTATGAAGTATTTGAATCTAAGGGTCCAATGTTAATAAAGACTCCAAGGATGAAAATCAGGTAAGTTCAAAATTGCAGTGCACACTGAGGAAATAAAATAGTAAAATGCTAGACACACACTAGGACATGTGATGCACTTACTCTTATTTAGTAAAGAAAGATGCAGGTTCATTAAATTCCTGGTCCCAGTCTCCTTTCACCATGAATTTTACCGTGCGACTTTGCGAGCTATCTCACTAAAGAGAGGTGGTGTTTGTTTTTCCACGGCTTAAATATGGAGAATTTGAATTCAGGCATTGAGTTTGTTTTGGAAACCCAATTTCACATAAGTAGGGGATTTTGCTTCGACTTTTGAAGCTATGTTATTGCCAGATAATATGCCTGTACCCACATCTAAAGAGTGAGAAACACAAGGAAAAGTCATCCTGTCACACGGTCTGACAAAAAACTGGCTGCTGGACAGATGTGAAGGTAAGCCAAGCTTAGAAGAACTGCACACCCACATGGAAAGGAAAAATGCCTGACCTGCACCCTCTAGGGTGTAATAAATGCTTACTGATTTAAACCACTGAGGTTTGAGATCATTTGTTATACAGCATCATTGCAGTAATGTCAGTCTGATACAGGAATCAGTAGTTTAAAATGGAGTGTTATCATAATAAAAATCCCATAAAATATTATGTTAGTTAGCAGAAGCCTGCAAAATGATCGCAATATTACTACGGATCCTGAAAACTGATGATCTGTGCTATCCAGCAGTGGAGTTTTTTGTAAAACTGTGGCCTTCTACAACTTACAAGATGAAAATTTGATGAAAGAAACATTTAAATTCGGATAAGGGTTCTCTATGCTAAATATTGGAAGAAGAAACTGATTCCTTTTAATTGAAAAAAGATACAATAAGACAGGGAAATTCTGAAAAAAATAAAGTGGGATATAGTTTCTAAAAAGGACCGGAACTTGGTAAGAAAGGAAATGACACTGTTTTTTACCTGGGCTATTACAATACGCCGAGATCAGATATGGCTTCAGAGCATATCTCACACAACCAGTGGTAAAACTCATTGTCAAGAACTTTTAAAAAATTAAGGCAGTGCCTCCAAGACACTTTCATTTCTCTCAGTAAAGATTGTACAGAGGTTTAGGTCATAGTATTCAGAAGCCTGGTCTCAAAATAGCAGAAAATAAATCTAGAGAGGGAGCTATTACAGGAAAGTAGTTATGAGTACTGATGTTGTTATACAGGGTGGACTATAATCAGTGAATACTAAAGCTCACAAAAACTTTCAGGAAATGATGAAAAATGTTTCTACAGTCTCAATATATTGAATCTGTTCAAAAAACAGATATTGGAGCCTTGAGAATTTTGCTAAGAGAAAGGCTGAGAAAATTCGGAAATATTTTCTAATGACTTTAACAAAAGTGCTCAAGAAGTTTAGGAAAAACAGATGATGTCCAAGGAGGTAAAGTGAAGACAAATGGAGGAAAGCAGGCTGAAAAGAATACACTCCTATGAAATAGAATTGTTTCTTCAGGGATGCTTTTTAATCCGAGAAAAGGCAGTCCACACTACACTATGCCAGAAGGATCTGAAAACTGCTGTGTATCAGCTACTGTTCTATACCTTCCATTATTTGTCTGTATTTTAAATGAAATGTTCATTGTGGTTATTCTGGGTCTCTCTCACTACTGCGTATTTTAGATTTTACAGAGGGTGTATTTTTAGTTCCTAGTTCCCACAATTAAGATGAGCCTCAGTTGGACTTGATATTTAGACTTTGAGCTTGAACTGATTAAATGAAACTTTGTTGGATATAGTAGCCAATGAGAGCATTTATAATATGAAAGGGATGTTAATAGTTTGGCCTCAGGGCAGACTGTGGTAAATTAATTTTATTGAAGGTTACAATTCTTCACTTCTCCCTGTATTTACATTTTTAGATATGTTGTGTTGCAGCTTATCTCACTAAAGTGGTAGAGTCTAATTCTTCCACTGTTTCGTTCTGACTCTGACAGTTTGACTTGCTTTGGCCAATGGGATGTCAGCATGTAAGATACAGTCAAGTTTTTTATTTATGCTCTGTAATCTTGCCTCCCACTAAAAATGAGTAGTATGTAGACACATGAGCTTAACAAATCATATCTGCTTAGACTTGTATGCCTGGAAGATGAGAGACAAATGGTCAGGTCATCCCTGTAGGCCTTGCTAAAATTTGTCAACAGATATGTGACTGAACCTAAATATAAAGTGAAGAACTACCAGCTGATCTCAGTATAAGTCAGTAATCTACAGATGCATGAGCTAAATAAATCCTATTTAAGACACTGAGTTCTGGATGATTTGTTACACAGCATTATTTTTGCAATAGATAACTGCTATGGAAGGCCTACATGAGAATATGACATTTTTGACAGATACCAGAACAAGATCTGAAAGTGAGCAATCTGGTAAAGGAAAACAGTTAGTGTCAAAAGGAAATTCTGAGCAGGAGAAAAAAAGTCAATATATCTGGATCAGAGTGATTAAAGGTAGCCAGTAAAACATAGATTGGCAATTTAGGAGTTTTGCAAATGGGGCTAAAGTGCTTCTGTTTTCCTCTACATTTAATGACACATTTTGGGGGCATTTTATACAGAGCTTATTATAACTTAAGTTTAAAAATAAGTTTTCCCTTCTTTTTAAAGGAAGAATGAATTTTACAAGGGCAAGATAGAATTAGCTAACCTAGTTGCAAAGACAAAAATTCAGATGATTATAACTTGGGTCACGATATTTTAAATGAGTCTATTTTGGTTATTTATAAATAATCTTTTAAGTACATATTAATTATTTTCTAAGTATCAAGACTGTAAAGGGTATTAAATAATATTTAGCCTTAATCAAAAAATGCATGTCTAGTTTACATATACATATAATATGTGATATTTTCATAAAACTTATAAAGAAAACTACGGAACCATGTGAAAGAGTTCATAAATAGACAATGTTCTAAACAGGGTTTGAAGGCAGTAGTTACAAGTGAAGCAGAAAGAAATTTTAAAGTTATTCTAACATAGGAGGTAGAATATGTGAAGGTCAGGCGAGGTGAGTAGAGTACATGGTCACTTAAAGGAGCAGCACATGGTTTAAATTCCCAGAGCATAGGAAGAGGTTAGGATGCAGAGAACGATTACAAAGAATTTTGTCCAGTATATCAATGTCTGCTTATCTTACAAATCATCAGTGAGTAACTGTGAAATAATTTTATTATAGAGGTGACAAAAATCAAATTTTGCCTTAGAATGAAATGCTATTTAAAAATGAATTTAAAAGAAACATGTATGTAAAATTTTAAAAAGTGAACTTTTGAAATAAATAAGATGAAATATGATTATATCATGTATGGTGTTTAAAAATAACATTATACTAAAAGTGAAAAATGTGTTAAGAATTGTAGATGTTTGTAGAAAGGTTGTATAAATAAGCTAAAAATCCATATGTTGTAGGTGGAAAAACATGATAACACATTAAAGTTGATAAATAAATCAACATTTGTATTTAAATATATGTAAGTTGCCGGTAGAAAGAATAAAAAAAAGTACAAGTAAATCGTAAGAAAGTTCTGAAAGATAACACATTTCTTTAACTTACAAAGCAAGAAATCAACATATATTATTTTAACTTGCATACATCGTAAACATATGTTCAGATTTTTGAAAGTATTCTCCATCAAAATAAAAAACTGAATTTGTCAAAAGTGAGTCTTTGAGAAATAATGTTTTATACAGGGGTGGCTCTCATTTTGTGTCTTTGTTTACTGTGTGAATGTTCCCGACCAGATCTATGCATTATTTAGATTGTATGTTTTATGGGGATAATAACTTTCTTATAAAATAATTTTGTTTTTTTCTGGTCAATACATTTTATACACCATGCTATGCACTTACAGTTCATCAAATCATAATATGACCACTGTTTGCAATGTAAATTTTTCAAAAGAAAAATATCGTTTGCAGAGGTGAACTCTTCCATGTTAAGTAACTCTTATCTGAAAATCTTCAAGAGCACACAATACTGAATACCTCTTCTGCAATGAGCAATCTTCACAATAACAAAAGAGTATCTCCTCATGAAATAAACCCTGAGGAATTTGGAAGGAATTTAGAAAAATGAACAATTTAATAAGGTCCCTGTTTTTCTGAATGTTTTATTGAGTAAAAGAATACTGTCCATCAAAATATACATAGAAAACATTCTAACCTTTTAAAAGTTTTAACTTTTTAAAAATGGGCTGGTTGCTTTACCCTTGGAAAACTTCATCATTAGGGACACATAAAATGCTAAATAATTGAAGGAATAGAATTGAAGGAAAATGACAGAAGCTTTGTATCTCTTTGAGTTGGACAGTCTGTAGGGAAGCCTTCAGGAAAGTGAAGAGGAAAAGCATTTATCAAAGGGTAAAACATAATAGTATCTCTGGAAAATACTACCTATTGTATGGTATTTTAATTATATCCTCTATCTAAGAAGACATAGGTTGGAAGAATAAATATAATATTGTGATTTTCTGAATCTTAACAAATCCAAATTCTCAAGTGTTGGAGGCATAACTTTCTGAATGTTAGCATTTACTTTTTAATTCTGCTTATTAATATCTCACAGCATTTCTAGCTTACATTTTTCACATCTATTCTGTTTATGCTGGGACACCCTTGAATTGAATGTATGATATTGTTACTTCTGTGACTGAATATTTCATATTTTAAACCTCCTCATTAAGTACATAGAAACTTGGATTTTTATGCCATTAAATAGATATTCAGTACCTTGTAGATTATTGTTCGAGTGTGACTTTGTTAAATTAATTAATTTTTTATTTTTATTACTGTATAATAATTTTGCATATTTTGGGGGTGTGATATTTTGATCACACCCTGTGAAGGAAAGGGGAAGGATGAAGGCAACAGACAACAACGATACACGTCCCTCACCTGCTTTACCACACATTCTTAACTGCACATTTTATACTTTGCTTTTTAATCCCTAGAGTTCCTCTAAATTGTCTATCTCTTGTAATGTGGTCTTTTCAGCAATGCAATGTCTTTTTAATTTTTCATATGTTACAGATTTTCTATAAATACATATTGGGATGTTTCATCTGTCAAGTGAGCCACTGCAGATCTATTATATGAAAAGTTATATTTTTACTTCTTAGTTATTTGTCTAGAATTAAATGCTTGCCAATGTTTACGTAATCTGAAAACTTCTGAATGTTTATAGGGAAAAAGGAAACACTTTTTATGGGTATGTTCTTGGATATTTGCAATATTTCTGTCATACATTTTAACTTAAATTTATGAATTTCAGGTTTTACATTTTCTGTTGACTTTCTGCTGAACAAGCTTGTTGATTTCCTCCATTTTGGTGTGTTTTATCTGCCTATATTTTTTCTATTCATGGTTTAAAACTTATACTTCGTATTTTAATCTAGCAGTTACTCATATTTTCAACAGAATATTAAATCATAACTTTTTCTTGTTTTCTAGAATAACTATTCTAGAAAGCCAACGTATTTGGCTTGCTTTCACATACTCCCTACAGCTTCCATGTTGAAATCATCCAGGTTGTGCAGAGAGGAGCCACATAGCAAGAGCATGGGAGTGGTCTGTTAACAACTCAGTGCTGTCCCCAGAGCTCACTCTTTAGGGGACCAGGAAATGAAATTTATCTATACCCAATGTATCAGGAAGAGGACCTAAGCCTTCCAGGAGATCCTAGTCCCAGTGATGCTTTGATTTCTGCTTGATAAACATGTTAATTGAGATCTTGCATTTCTGCAATAATAATTCAACTCACTTATACATTAAATCCAACTTATCTACAGTTATACTGTTTTTCTGCTAGCTGAAAGTAAGTTTTCCATATAAATACATATCTACCTCCACACAGGACTTTTTTATTTTGAAGATAAGCAATTAGAACTATGATTCTTATTAAGTATATACATTAACTTAGTGTATTATGTTTGAGTTTAGAGGGATGTTATTCAATATAACATAAAACTTTGCTTAGTTCACAAACTGAATTAAAACGATGATAAAAAATAATGCTAGAGAATATTAAATATTTTATAAATTACTTGATTCATACTTAAAGTTGTCAAAGACAATCACTCTCTTTATATGAAAAAAGTAATAAAATTGAAGGACTTTAATTTGAAGCTACTTAAGGCATTGTAAAATCTTAAAACTCCTTAGACAGTCTTTTAAATGCCTTTGTTTGACAATAGTAATTCTGAAGTTAGATTGTCTTAAAAATGCTTAATCCCGTATTTAAATTTAAGTTATTGGGTAGATATTGTTATGGAGGGCCTATAATCACTATAACTAAAATTTCATTCATGTATTACTTTTACTATTTTAGTTATTTTTAAAGAATTTTATTTGTTTTAAACCTATGAAGGAAAAATTTGTGATATATAAAATATTCCAAAAACATGAGATCATCATCTCTAGAAAATCAGTGGTCACAGATGATAGCTTTGTTTGCCGATATTTATGTATCTAAAATATTTTAAATGTTTTGTTATTGTTAAATAAAAAATTACTTTTTCCTTTACATTCATATTGAGCTCACATTGGGTTCACTTTTTAGTTCACATAAAATTATACTTAAATACACACATACATACATACACACACATATATACGTACATACATAAATATCATCTTTACATTTGATTTACTAATTTTAAAAGAGCATGTAAAGAACTCAATAGTCTTACAAATATATTAGTTTTGGGGACATAATAAAATGTATACATGTATATGTATTTTATATGTAACATATTATTAGTAGCAATACATCACAAGATACCCAATGTTTATCACATTGAAATATTATCTTTAATAAAAAGTTTAGTTTTGCTTTGTATTCTTATAAAATTGTATACAGAAATATATAAATTAAAATAACTAATAATTTATTATTATAGTATCATAGGAATCTTATTAAAGTGACTTGCTATCCTGGAACACTTAAGAGTAAAATGAAATCAAAATTTTTTTGTTATTTATTACACAAAAAAAAAGAGTGAAAATATTGCCATGTCCTATGGGGCTCATAAGCTTTCATTAAACTCTACAATACTTTTCACAATTTTGTGTTGGATTCGGGCACTTACCTCTGAAGTGTATTCATGGAAAGTAATGGTAGTCTCATGCCAAGCTCTAACACTTCCAAATATGTCAAATTAAGACTAATTTTGATTTGAACATATTAGAAGAAGAAAAATAAAGATGGGGAGAAACAGTTCTTTCAGTGCAGACAGATGATTAAAATTCTAAAAACTGGTAAATAATTTACATATCTCCACATTTTTTTCTGAAATAAAGTAGAACCAAAATCTCAGAGTGTCTATGCAGGACTAAGGATTTGTGATACACTTTAATCTCACTTGAATATGTTTCTTAAATATATTCAAGAAAACCAACTACAAGACAGTATTTAGATGTGAAGCTAAATAATATTGTTTTTCTAATTCACACTTGAATTGTGCAGATATAATATATCTGTATTTTTACATAAATTAATTTATTATGAGGTTCTATTATTTCAATTTTCAGATTCTCTGTGTAGGTAAAATAAAGACATGGAATATTTAGGAAAGAGAGGCACTTTGAGAAAATAAATACAAATAGTCATCTTATTCTCCTACCAAAATTTAGCAACTCTTTATCTCTGTTATGAATGAACATTCTGGTAATGTAGCCTGAAAAGTAAAACTGGGTAAAGAAGTTGTAACTTGGTTCTAACACACAAATATAATAATATTAAAACTTCCTCATATATCATATTCTTTTTAATTAAGCAGACAGGTATAGATGATGCTACCACATGTTATAGTTCTTTCTTTTTTTATTTCTTATCTTTCAACCTATAATCCTATTATAAATGTAGTACCTTAAATCACATCATCAATATATCTTCCAATGGTAGCTTTTGTTCCTTTGAATTGCTCTCCCTTTCTTCAGCAAGTATTATAAAACTTTGAATAGCAAGAATCAATAATTCCAAAACATTTTGTTCACCCAATCCCAACCATTTGATTACAACCGTATTTTCTTTTTTATATTCTACATTGGAGTTCAGAGGAAAAAAAATCTTAACCCTTCAATTAATCATGTTTTCCTTCCATTGCCTAAACAAGTATGCTGAATTTAGTATCCTAACTAATATTTTAATTTCATAGTCTCTTTCAGCAAAATTTTATTTCAATTTATTCAATCTGGAATAAATTGAGATAGTAAAATAAAGCCTTTTAGTCAAAGGTAATTGCTTGAACTGGTGTAATTGCTTCCTCCCAGGGTTAATGTGTGAAAAAGTCTCCAGTTGTAACTTCCTGAATCTCCTTTTGTTTTATCCCCTTCTTTATGAACAACTTAATCATTTCCAGTTGGTTTAGCTCCTTCTTATTCCAATTACCATTATACTATTCTATTTTTTATACCTTCTCTTTATTCAAATAGCATGTATCTTTCTTCATCATTAAAGCTTTTATGTCCCAGATGTCCTAATAGTTTGGCTACAGTTTATTCTTGAAGAATCTAGCAGCATATTTTTCAGCAAATGTTTCATGTTTATTTCCCTGCCCTAGTCCTGGGATCAGGCATTCCTCTGTGTAATTTCAGGGTTGTTTTTAATGGAAGTAGTATGTAGAAAAAAAGATCTTAGTGCTGGATATGATATGCTAATTGCTAATAGAGTATTATTGCTCACACTTCCTCTTATTGAATACAGACGGAAAGTAAATACATGAATATACATGTACATGTATATGCATTTAAATATGTACACACGTGTATATATGTAATATAAAATTTACGTGTAATATAAAATGTATCTGTATATGTAATGTATTTACATATTTTATATGTAATATAAAATTTATCTGTGAATACTTATGTGTATATGCATATGAATGTGTATCTGCATATGTGCACATATTTGTATAATACGATTACATATATAAACATAAATAATGTGTGTGTACACATAGTCCACACACACATGCATAGATGTATAATCGCATTATTATAAGGCAGGTGTGTGTAGTAATAGCTATCCTTCTAATCCAATACAACAGTGT
The DNA here is from genome assembly GCA_963573925.1 of Callimico goeldii. Lineage (NCBI taxonomy): Eukaryota > Metazoa > Chordata > Mammalia > Primates > Cebidae > Callimico > Callimico goeldii. Next base: position 9,937 of record CAUYOR010035060.1, read on the forward strand.
TTATAGTAGTTTTTCCCCTTTTCTATAGTTAGACCTCATTTTTTAACCATTGAGGACATTAAATTCTGTTAATCATAATCCATTTACTTGTTTGTTCAATAGCGCGTATCTCATCAAAGTCTCTGGGCTACCGTCCCAGCTAACTTCAATAGTTATTATGTAGATTGCCACCTTTACCCTTTTGAGGTCTGCCAATGCCTCATACAGTAAATTTGAAAGGAAAAATGGGAAAATGAAAAGAATAAAATGACGAGGTGAGGGAGGAAAGAAAAGATGGAGGAAAAAAGCATAAAAACAGAAGTCTAATATTTTTATTTTTATATTATAAAAATAAGAAAAAATAACTGCGATATACCTGGAAATGGTTTTATAAGTGTTTTTTTTTTTAATAACATCAGTGTGTTACACCATATTGCTTGAAGTGTCTTGCTGTTCTGTTGCCTTCCAGAACACTAAAGCAGAACCAACTGAAGCTTATTTTATCATTAGGCCTCAACCAAGTTAAATCTCTTGGTTTATCTATACAATCTTATAAAGACTGAAGCAGATCACAACACTTTCAAATTGTGTGAGGAGTTTGGTGTTCTTCTGGCTATATTTTACATCCTAAAGGGTCTGTGTATTTTTGGCCACTTCTAAGTGTAGGTAAACTACGCACCCTCTAAGTTAAAAGATTACCTGAAACCTCCTATGGAATTTCCTATCTTTAGATAGTTTCTCAGACATGGGATCCTAGGAAATTCTTATATGTAATAAATCTTATTTTAGGAATCTCTAATGGAGAAAGTGAAAATAGGAAACTCTTAGAGTAGGCTACATAAGAGGAATTTGTGTTTTGTGCTAGGCCTGTGGGGGCAGAGATGAAGGGGAGTTCAGAAATGCATGATAGGATGTATGTTGGAGTTCACAGATGTGGATAATTTTCAGATCCAAAATCTGGAAACAAACTAATACTACAAGGAATATGAATGTAAAAATCAACATCAAAGTAGATATTGATATGGCACAATTAGACTGATGTTCAGCCAATCTTAACTTTCAAGTTTTGGTCACATTCTATTTCATAAAATAAATGAGAGCTATGTTCTTGATCCCTTGTAGAAAAGAAATCTGCAGCCATAAGAAATGTTTGCACCTTAATAAACAGTGCAAGCCAGGGTGTTGCTTGGTAAATATAAAGTGCTGGTTTGTGTATTAGTTTCAACCCATGGTAACCATATGAATTTGTGTTGTCATAGGTCTTTAAATATAATATGCACTGTTTTTGTTTTTGTGTATAACCTGTCACATCAGTAGTAAGATCTACTTTAACAGAACTCTAGTTTATTGTGAAGTCCATATGTAATAAATGGTGTAAAATGCTTTGTGTCTCATACTACTTGTTTTATTGTTGTTACTGGCTGTAACGGTATTGGAGTAGCCTAGGTAAGGCAAGCTCTAGGTCACAGAGTTTGGAAGACAAAAGAATCACTGACTCTTTTTAAGTAACTTTTTTTGTGCAGCTGTGATTTGCTTAAGTATGATTCTTACTCGTATATTGCCATTAAACTAAAATTACTAAATACGACTTCATTAAATAGAAATAAAATGTAACTTTAGAGTTAAAAGCTCATTTTATGCTTTTCTAATTTTCTACTTAGGCTTAAAGATTGATTTTAAGTCACCATTCCACATCCTTGATAGATAATTCTAGTTCCTTTAATTTTGTTTTTAGGTACTATTTTGAAATATCTAATCACCTGAAACAGATGTTTTGACATAATGCTCAGAAAAAAAGGTAAAAAAACATCAGAATTTAAAAGTGCCATAGCACATATACAAGTAAATCAGTTTAAATCCATGTATTCACTTACCTTGTTTTTTTGAGTCTCCTATGTATTACTGTTTTAATTGGGGCTTATTAGCAAATAAACCCGACAAAATTACCTGGCCTTATGATATTTTTAACCCTACTGGAGAGAAACAGGTAATATACAATAATCATCATAAATAAGTTATATATTATATATTACAGAATGGTATGAACTATGGAAGAAATAAAATGTCATGGAGTGTAATGGGGAGTGAAGTGCTGCTTGGGAGAGAAGAGGTATGATTGATTTTAAGCGCCTCTCGAGTGAGAGTGATATTAGAGAGAAGACTTGAGCTTAGTGGGGAAATATGCATCTGATAATAGAAAGGTTTGGCTGGAGAAACAACCAGTACAAAGTCCCTGTGGTGAGAGGATAACTACAGTGCTCTGGAGAAAGTAAGACTGCAGTGGGTCTGGAGCAGGTGAATGGGAAACAGTAGAGCAGGAGAGGATGAGTGAGAGGTGTTACTGGCCTTTTAATTGGATGAATTAAAAAGCCATTATAGAGTTTTGAAGTGAGTGACAGCCTTGGGTTTATGTGAAAAATATATAGCCATGCAGTGTGTGTGTGCACGTGTGTGTGTATACACAGTCATGTGCCGCATAAGATTTTGATCAATGACAAGTTTCATGTACGATGGTGGTCTCATAAGACTAATACTGCTGGAAAATTCCTGATGCCCAGTGATTCTGAGGCTATAATAATGTTGTCACAAAACTCATTACCTACGTGTTCGTGGTGATGCTGGCGTAAACAAAGCTACTGCCCTGTGCTGCCAGTAGTAATACTATTCTTTACAGTGAATAATACTTGAGAAAGATAATAAAGAACTGTGGTACTGGGTTATATATGAGGATTTTCAAAAAGTTCATGAGGAATGTACAGCATGAAAAAACTAAGCACAGATTTAGACTGTTTTTTTTTTTTGTGCCAAAATAAGCTGAAACTAACTTGCTTCAACATGTCTGAATGGCATCTAGTTTGAAGTCTTAGGAATGATAAGACAATAATTATAAAAAGCCCCTATCAGAGACACTTGAATTCTGCTAAAAAGTTTGAAGCAAGAAAAAAAACATCAAATTATGGTGAAGCTTGGGTGGAAGACAGTGAAATTGTATAATATTCTAGGGCTTCACATTCACTCATGCTACTCACTGGCACACCCAGGGCAATTGTAGTAAGTAGTCCTTCAAGTTCCATTCATAGTAAGTTCCTAAAAAGCATGTATTATTTTTAATCTTTCATTCCATATTTTTTACTGTACATCTTTTATGTTTAGGTATGTTTAGATGCCCCAATACTTACCTTTCTGTTACAAATGTCTACAGAATTTAGCACAGTAACATGCTACACAGGTTTGCAGCCTAGGAGCCAGAGGCTACACCATGTAGCCTCCGTGTGTACTAGACTACACCTTCTAGGTTTATGTAGGTACATTCTGTGATGTTCACACCATGACAAAATTGCTCAACGATGCATTTCTCAGAATGTATTCTCATCATTAAGGGATGCATGCCTGTACATATGTGTAGATGTATAAATATATACATACTTCCATATTTGTATTTATAGATGCATATATATACGTGTGCATCCTTAAACATATATATATATATACATACACATACAGAGAGATTGAAGAATCTTTCATTAATCCAGTTATATAGGATTATTTGTCCACCTATATTTTCTTTTTTCTTTTTTTTTTTTTAATTTTTTTATTGCATTTTAGGATTTGGGGTACATGTGCAGAACATGCAAGACAGTTGCATAGATCATGGCCGTGTGTTTTGCTTCCTTCTACCCCTTCACCCACATTTGGCATTTATCCC
>CAUYOR010035061.1:0-21241 GCA_963573925.1 Callimico goeldii
CCTCTTCAAGGAGAACTACAAACCACTGCTCAATGAAATAAGAGAGGACACAAACAGATGGAGAAACATTCCATGTTCATGGTTAGGAAGAATCAATATTGTGAAAATGGCCATACTGCCCAAAGTAATTTACAGATTCAACACTATCCTCATCAAGCTACCAATGACCTTCTTCACAGAACTGGAAAAAATCACCTTAAACTTCAAATGGAACCAAAATAGAGCCTGCATAGCCAAGTCAATTCTAAGCAAAAAGAATAAAGTGGGAGACAACACACTACCGAACTTCAAACTATACTACAAGGCTACAGTAATCAAAACAGCATGGTACTGGTACCACAACAGAGATATAGACCAATGGAACAGAACAGAGGCCTCAGAGGCAACACAACACATCTACAACCATCTGATCTTTGACAAACCTGACAAAAACAAGCAATGGGGAAAGGATTCCCTATTTAATAAATGGTGTTGGGAAAACTGGCTAGCCATGTGCAGAAAGCAGAAACTGGGCCCCTTCCTGACACCTTACACTAAAAGTAACTCCAGATGGATTCGAGACTTAAACATAAGACCTAACACCATAAAACCCCTACATGAAAATCTAGGCAAAACTATTCAGGACATAGGTGTAGGCAAGGACTTCATGACCAAAACACCAAAAGCATTGGCAACAAAAGCCAAAATAGACAAATAGGACGTAATCAAACTCCACAGCTTCTACACAGCAAAAGAAACAGTCATTAGAGTGAATCAGCAACCAACAGAATGGGAAAAAATTTTTGCAGTTTACCCATCTGACAAAGGGCTGATATCCAGAATCCACAAATAACTAAAACAGATTTACAAGAACAAAACAAACAAGCCCATTCAAAAGTGGGCAAAGGATATGAACAGACACTTTACAAAAGCAGACATACATGAGGCCAACAAACATGGAAAAAGGCTCATCATCACTGGTCATTAGAGAAATGCAAATCAAAACTACATTGAGATACCATCTCACACCACTTAGAATGGCGATCATTAAAAAATCTGGAGACAGCAGATGCTGGAGAGGATGTGGAGAAATAGCAACACTTTTACACTGTTGGTGGGAGTGTAAATTAGTTCAACCATTGTGGAAGACAGTGTGGCAATTCCTAAGGACCTAGAAATAGAAATTCCATTTGACCCAGCAATCCCATTACTGGGTATATATCCAAAGGACTATAAATCATTCTACTATAAGGACCCATGCACACGAATGTTCATTGCAGCACTGTTTGCAATAGCAAAGACCTGGAACCAACCCAAATGCCCATCGATGATAGACTGGACAGGGAAAATGTGGCACATATACACCATGGAATATTATGTAGCCATCAAAAATGATGAGTTCATGTCCTTTGTAGTGACATGAATGAAACTGGAAACCATCATTCTCAGCAAACTGACACAAGAACAGAAAATCAAACACCACATGTTCTCACTCATAGGCAGGTGTTGAACAATGAGACCACATGGACACAGGGAGGGGAGCATCACACACTGGGGTCTGTTGGGGGAAAATGGGGGGGGACAGTGGGGGGTGGAGAGTTGGGGAGAGACAGCATGGGGAGAAATGCCAGATATAGGTGAAGGGGAGGAAGGCAGCAAATCACACTGCCATGTGTGTACCCATGCAACAATCTTGCATGACATGTACCCCAAAACCTAAAATGCAATTTAAAAAAATAATAATTAATTAATTAATTAATTAAATGGAACAACGTATAGGGAGAAGCCTGAAGCCCACTGGTTTGTGCTGGGTTGAGAGGAGGAGTCAGGAGAAGAAACTGAAGAGCCAGTTGTCAGAGCATGAGAATGTGGAGGGACCTGCAACTTGGATCATAGCAATAGCGCCCAGTGCTTGGCACATGGCACCACATCCTGGCTTCTAGGGAGTGTATCACACTTCCTCAAGTCTGACTGAATTGGAGAAGAGAGATTTTCGCAATTTGCATCTTGGCTCAGAAATAAACCAGATTATGATATAATCTGTATTTATCAGAAATTAGAAGATCCAGTTTGGTGTGCAGGAGCAAGGATAGGCAGGAGCATAATGATGAAGGGAGCCTTCTTAGGAAAATGCAAACCTTCTACCGGAGTGGGATGAGCTAGAGAAAGATAGAAAGAAACTGTAAGCCTCTTTAATACTCCAAGAATTATATACTAGAATATTGTATGCTGGCAGAAACTCAATACCATTTTATTCTAGCTCTTCATTGCATCAAACAGAGTCTCAGTGAAGTCCCAGGGCTTGACAGGGTCACCAAGATCTTGTGATAGTGGTAGAATGACAACCCAGGTCTTCTTAGAGCAACTCTGGTGTTGTTTCACCTTGCCGCTGGTCCATTCACGAGCAATGGAATGTTGGTTTTCTCTCTCTGCAACAGTTTACCACAGATATACACAAAATTTTTTTGTGGTTCTCTCTCTCTCTCTCTCTCTCTCTCTCTCTCTCTCTCTCTCTCTCCCCCATCTCTCTCTCTCTCTCTCTCTCTCTCTCTCTCTCTCTCTCACACACACACACACACACACACACACACACACACAGTCCTGCCCCTTATGTATTAAGATGATGATCCAGGTGTTACCATTATTAATGGCCACCATTTCTCTTGCTGTGCCCTTAAGCCTATGCCTACAAGTTATCAGCTGAAATGCACTAAGCAAGCAATTTTTAAACAGACATACAATTAATGAGCACTTGAAACAGACAGGCTGATTTGCCAAGTCAACACTGATGTGAGACCTGGGATTTTGCCAGGGGAATAATTATCTGCTACATCGATGGAACTTTCTTGGCTTTACTTGACTTGAGCCTATTAGTACACCCAAAGCTCTTACCTTGAAAGAAGCATTGAGAATAAAATGTCCTGTTGTTTAGATGGGTGTTTTATTATTTATCAAGACCATGATGTTCCTTTTTATAATGATCCAAACTAGATATTTTATTATTAAAGGAATATATACAATTAGTTCACAACAATAAACCCATTCATTGCTTCTATCTAAATGTATTTAGGCTAAGAGGGCAAATTCAACAATGAAGCATAGGGACACAAGAAAAAGAGAAAGGCTGAGATGGATGTCACTGTCTGTACTCCAGGTGTTACAGAATTCCAAGGAGGGATTATGATTTGTATCTCATTAAAATATGTACACGCAAGAATCACAGTTCCCTGCAAAGTGTTAGGATTTACCCATTTTTACCACATATAGATGGGAGAAAGAGTTTTGTTGTTGTTTTAGACAGAATTTTGCTTTGTGACCCAGGCTGGAGTGCAGTGGCCGTGGCATGATATCAGCTCACTCCTAAATAGCTGGAACCACAGGTGTGCACCACCACACCTGGCTAATTTTTGTATTTTTTGTAGAGATGGGGTTTTGCCATGTTGCTTATGCTCATCTTGAATTCTTACTCTCAAGTAAACCACCCACCTTGGCCTCCCAAAGTTCTGGAATTACAGACATGAACCACCATGCCTTGCCCAATTATTTCTGTGTCAAGTCAGAAATGATTTAGGCTGAATGATTCTGTTTTTTTGACTGACTGACTTGGATCATAACTTTATTTTCTCTTAGACGTGTCTTCCTAATCCCATCTCTTTCCTCTCATTCTCACTGAGAGCTCATTAAGTTCTTATTCCTGCCCCCATGGGTTTAGGTTCTCTGCAAAGCATATTATCTATCTTAGCAGTCCCCAGTCTCCAACCTTTTTGGCACCAGGGACTGGTTTCATGGAAGACAATTTTTCCCTGGATGGTGGTAGAGTGGGGATGAGGAGAGAGTTTTGGAATGAAACTGTTCCACTTCACATCATCACGCATTCAATTCTCATAAAGAGTGCATAACCTAGATCACTTGCATGGAGGTTCACAATAGGGTTTGTGTTCCTATGAAGATCTAACACTGCCACTGATCTGACAAGAGGCAGAGCTCAGCCGACACTCGATTACCCCTCATTTTCCTCTGTGCCACCTGGTTCCTAACAGGACAGGGGCTGATACCGGTCCAAGTCCCTGGGGTTGGGGACCCCTGATCTATTTGGTGATAATACATTCAAGAAATTTCTGCTCAATTATTGTTAACTTAAGTCCAAAAGTCCTAAAATTGGCCAGGTGCGGTGGTTCACACCTACAATGCCAGCACTTTGGGAGACCAGGGCGGGTCGATCACCCGAGGTCAGGAGTTTGAGAACAGCTGGTCAGCATGGTGAAACCTAGTCACTACTAAAAATACAAAAATTAGCCGAGTGTGGTGGTGCACACCTGTAGTCCCAGCAACTCCAGAAGCTGAGACAGAGAATTGCTTAAACCCAGGAGGCAGAGATTGCCATGAGATTGTGCCGCTGCACTCCAGCCTGGGCAACAGAGTGAGACTCTGTCTCAAAAAAAAAAAAAAGTCCTAAAATCTCTCTAAGATGTGAGGGCGTGTGACTGCTCTCAGCAGCCCTAGGATTGTTGTGCTTTGACTTTGTCTCCATTGCCATTTGCATTTTCCCATGTAGGTCATACAATGTGCATAATTCATCTAAGTTTCTTGCAGCTAAGGAACCTCAATGAGCATCTATTCCAAATGTAGGGCATTTAGATGAAATAGGTTTGGGTCTCAACTCAGCGTTGCATGGGGCTTAGGGGTCACTACATGACAAATGACCCTCTGTTTTTTATACAGTGCAACCTGGAAGGCAGATGAAGCTGCTGGTCACTGGGATCATTCTATCTTTAGGCTCCTGAGCCATAACTAAAATTCTCACAAATGGGTATAATCATGATGCAAAACCTCTTGCTTTTCTACTTGGCTCTTCTCTGATTGCAGGCAGTGCCATATTGTGAGAAGAGCCCAGGGTTCAGAGATATTAAGAACCCAAATCCCAACTCCAACCCTTCCTTTGGTACTGTGCCTGTCCAGAGCTCTTCCAAAGTAAATGGGCAGATAATTCAAAGAAAAATGAATCTATTCTTGGGAAATTTCTGAGTCTTTTTCTACTCACAAGGAATTTAAAAATAATTTGAATGACTTATTTTTTTTTTCAAAAAATTTTTTTGCAGGAATGGTCTATAAATGTGGGGTTTTGTTTGTTTGTTTTGAGACAGAGTTTTACTCTGTCACCCAGTCTTACTCTGTCACCCAGGCTAGAGTGCAGTGGCACAAACACAGTTCACTGCAGCCTTGACCTCCTGGGCTCAAGCCATCCTCTCACCTGGGCCTCTCAAGTATTTGGGACCACAGGTGTGCATCATCATGCATATTAATTTTTTTTTTTTTTTTTTTTTTTTTTTTTTAGAGGCAGGGTCTCATCATGTTGCCCAGGCTGGTCTCAGACTCCTGGGCTCAAGGGATCCTCCTGCCTTGGCCTCCCAAAGTGCTAGGATTACAGGTGTGAGCCACCATGCCTGGCCAATTTGAATGATTTATTAACAACTATTTATTAAATAGCTACTCTGAGCCAAGCTTCTGAGGTTATGGAGATAAGTAAGTGTCTTTCCTCAAGATGCCCACACTCTAAAAGGGGAGCTGTATCTATAAATACATTAACCATACATGTTGTGCTAAGTACAACAGTAAAATTGAGTGGAGGGCACAGCAGCAGCATAGAGGGATAGTGACAAACTTTACCTTGGGGCAGAGATGCGCAGAGATGCCCTCTAACATTTTACTCAGTAACGCAGGCTTAACCAGTCTTTTAAGATTCCACAAGACCTATGTAAGGTACATGGAACTGGAGAATATTTGGACAAAAAAATATCTTTAGAAACCACACTAGTCTATCTTTCTACATCTAGTTAAGACAATATTTGTAGGCTGGGCACAATGGCTAACTCCTATAATACCAGCACTTTTGGAAAGCCGAGATGGGTGAATCACATGAGGCCAGGAGTTTGAGACCAGCCTGGCCAACATGGTGAAACCCTGTTGCTACAAAAAATACAAAAATTAGCTGATCGTGGTGGTACACACCTGTAGTCCCAGCTACTGGGGAGGCTGGGACAGGAGAAGCACTTGAATCCTGGAGGTGGAGGTTGCAGTGAGCTGAGATGGCGCCACTATACTCCAGCTTAGGCGACAGAGTAAGACTGTCTGAAAACAAACAAACAAACCCCACATTTATAGACCATTCCTGCAAAACAAGGCAGGCTACATAATTTGTGGAATGCTTTGTTCAAAAAGCAGGGAAAAAAATGGTGAGAAAGTCACTAAAATATAAAGGATTTTTCCTTTCTTCTATGATCTCTCTTTTGACTTGTGAAGGTTTTTATTTGCAATTTAATATTGTTCTAAGTAAAATTCTTTTTTAATTATTAGCACGCATTTTACTGTTGATTTTTACATTTTTCAGTGTGTTTTAAATGCAAACATAAAAGCATTAACTTGTATGTGGAGTCAGAAACTTCACAATTTTTGTCTTGTAGCTTGTATACACATATGGAAATGCTGCACAAAACTAACTCAATCTTTTTATTTCACTTTTTGATATGAGTACATTCTACCAACACTCTCTGTCTTTGGCTTACTGATGAGAAAGGAAGATCAGGAAGCAAAAGGAACTGTGGGTTGCACTATCTTGCCTTTCCTTCTGTCCTTTTTCAATGTAAATGGCCGGCTAATCCAGGGAAGTAATATGAGTTTGAAAGGCTATAAAAGGTTCTTTGGTCTTCATGTTTCTTAGAAAGCCATTACCTTCTTTCTGCATTCTAAACAAGTTCTGGTTCAAGTAGAAAGCACAGCCTCTTGGGGCCTGTCCACACCTCCACTTAGGCTACGACTGAAGGTTCACCAGAATTCTGTGTTCATTTAGTATTGGGAACACCATATGCAAATAAGGCATCAAGAAACAATGAAGCCCAGACACCATGGTTCAGCCTGTAATCCCAGCACTTTGGGAGGTCGAGGCAGGCAGATCACGAGGTCAGAAGATCGAGACCAGCCTGGCCAACATGGTAAGACCCCAGCCCTACTAAAACTAGCCAGGCATAGTGGCAGGCACTTGTAATCCCAGCTAATCAGGAGGCTGAGACAGGAGAATCACTTGAACTAGGAGGCAGAGGTTGCAGTGAGCCGACATCACACCATTCTACTCAAACCTGGGTGACAGAGCGAGACTCTGCTTCAAAGAAAACAAGAAAGAAAAAGAAACAGTGAACACATTGTGCATTTCTCCTCTGCTCACGTGCATGACCCATTATCAGATCAGACTTCACTTTACACAAGTTCAAAGACAAAGTAACTAAGACTTTCATGATAGACATTCAACTAAGCACAGGGATCATGAAGTCAGTTCTGTATACAAGCAAAGGCTAAACCCTGTATTGGGGCTCAAAAAACATATGTTGCCTTTTATGACTTTATAGTATGCCACCCTTGCAACTTCTAGATAAAATTCCCATATGTAACAAATTTATATATTTATGATCTTGGTTCACATTCCTAAAAAATACTACAATGATACTACCAACATTTTACACCAGAATATTTTGTTCAGCTACAGAAAAGAGCAATTTAGGCCGGGCACAGTGTTTCACGCCTATAATCCCAGCACTTTGGGAGGCTGAGGCAGCCAGATCTTGAGGCCAGGAGTTTGAGACCAGCCTGGCCAACATAGCAAAAGCCCTCTCTATAAAAAATACAAAAATTAGCCAGGTGTGCTGGCATGTGCCTGTGGTTCCAGCTGCTTGGGGGAATGTGGTGGGAGGATCACTTGAGCCTAGGAGGTTGAGGCTGCAGTGAGCCGTGATCACACCACACCACTGCACTCCAGCCTGGGTGACAAAGCAAGACCCTGTCTCAAAAAATAGAAGCAATAAATTAAATAAAATGTTTGCATATGTCTAACACCTCAAATCAATTTGCAGAAGGATGCCTGTCACTGTTTGGGAAGAATTTGGTTCAGCATTCCCAGCAATTTTTCTGCTACAATAACATGATAGGTGGTGTTCCCAGCATGGCACTTTGCCATGGTTATATGTAGCTGTTTTAAAGGCTTTGACATAGATCAGGCAGAATATGGGTGAGGCCCAGTTTCTACAACCCCTATCTATGATTTCACCTCTCTTTCTCCCACTGATCATGTCACCTAATATGTAGACAACACAACTGAAGCTGAGAAGGTCGAGCATCTGTTCAATTTATGCAATCTGAGTTTATATGGGCCTCCCCTATTTCTCTCCCAGTAGTTTTTGTGGTTTACCATAAGACCTCTCCAACACCGAAACTGAGATAATCAAATAATAGGTTCATTAAAAGGAGCAGAAGTTTAAAATTTAAAGTTGGACTTCTCGCCTGCAAATGAGCACCAGTGTACAAAGGCACTGATCAGTGCCTTCTCAAATGTCCACTCCTTTGGACAGCAAGAATGTAGGCCAGTGCTTCCCAGACTCTAGGACATACATGAGACAATTTGCAGGAGTATGCAGAGACAGCCTTGAAAAGCATGGACAACTGTATGAGAAAGTCCTTCCCTTTTTTATTCTATTTTAATCCTTCTGATTATGTCAGGGAGAAAAATCTCTTCAAGGCTTATGTTTTGTTGTTTTTTAGAGACTGGGTTTTGCCATGTCACCCAGGCTGGTCTTGAACTCCTGGACTCAAGTGACCCACCCAGCTTGGTCTCCCAAAGTGCTGAGATTATAGGTGTGAGCCACCATGCCCCAAGGCTCATATTTTTAAAAACCTTTCCAACAGTTGCTAATATACTTTTTTTAAAACAAAGGGAAAACAGACACCACTTTTAAGAAAGTATTTATCAGGTATTTATCAAATTAGTATTTAATTAATAAATTGGTTTTTTATGTGTTTTACAGTTATTCTCTAGAACAGATGATTCAAAAATTTTTATTTGTGGTAGTTCTATACATTTTACTGTTTTAATAAACCTATTTAGGTAAAAATAAAGGTGATTTAAAGAAAACTCAGAGGTAAATAATAGATCTAATGGATATAAATATGTGAAAATTGTACAGGAGTAGCTGAAGTTTGAGAAACACTGGCAAACTGAAACAGAATTAGTATTTATTGGTCGAACTGGTATGTGTCAAGTTCTCTCCCATACATTCAGCATTTTTGAAGAAAATGGGAAAAGACAATTAAAACCCAAATTATGCTTTTCCTTCTGTGGAGGCATCAGAATCTTGTGGGAGACAGAAGAAATGGAAACAAGGGAACTTCAGTCCCTCTGGGCAGGAAGTAATTTGACTACTGTTGGGAGGAGCATTTTATAGGCTTTGGAAGTGGAACAGTTGGCCAAGGAGCCAAACGAGGGAGGAACTATTAATTGCTTTCCAATCAATGAGCATCTTCCCATCCACATGCGAACACTTTCTATTTTACTGCTGTTAATCAGGATGGACCATAGTTGTGGGAGGGAGGAGAGGCTAGAAGGCATTCAAGAATGCCTGTCATCTCCCACTCATGCTGTTACTGACTATTGTCACCTAGTATGTACAAGGTGCAAGTGCCAGGCTCTGGGAACAGAAAGGGGCAAAGACACACAGTCCTAACAGCATAAAACTTGCAGTCAAATATAGAGGAGTAGATATATACATAAAATACTGATATAAATAAGTATGTAATTACAAACTGATAAATGTGATGAGAAAAAATAACTGGGTGCTGTGGACAGTGCAGGGGGTGGGGGGTTATCAGATTCCTGTCTGCCACTTCAAATCCCTTTGGCCTCTTTTCCTATTCTAGAGATACTGTGGCAATCAGATCTAGTGCCAGCTTCCACCACTTTCCCACAAGTGCAATCTGACTTCACCTCAAGCCACCGGTTCCCAGGCTCCTCTTGCACAGGAAATCCACCTGCACATGTGCAGCCCAGAGCATGGAAGAGCTAAGACCCTAGGAGGAGCCACTGCATATATGCTTCCTTCTTTCTGAAGTCAGTTGGACGAACATAGTGAGTTATCTCAATGGAATGTTCACTGTCAGTTACAATCAAGCTCCTTTTTTTACTCGTTCTCCCCTTCGCACTACTGCATTTCACTAGTCTTAAAATAAATAAATAGAATTCATAAATTATATTAAAAACAATAGTAATAAATACTTAAGATTCATCACTTCCTCATTCTTTTGCTTCATTATCTGTACTCTTGAAGTTATTTACATCTATTGTGTCTGTCTGGTCGAAATGCTTTTTAATGCTGGTCTATGTCGCCTCTCTTCCCAAGTCCACATTCAGTAGCATCACCTTAGTAGCTTTACATTAACCATGGTGGAAGAATTTACATCACAGAAATAGGCAAACGCTACAATTTAGGATGTGATTGTCTTGTTGATTGTCTAAGCTTAAGAAAATGATAGAGAAAATGTTAATAGATTAAACTTCAAGGTATGTCTATAGCAGTTATGAATAGCACAAAAAAGCATGTCTAAACTATGATTTGACTCAGCAAAAAAATGCACATCATTGATGAATAAGTAAAGTCAACACACTTTATCCTATTTTCACTTTCATCTTATTAGTGTAGATGAATCAACATTCATATTGCAATTGTACTTACTGTCAATCACAAATATAGGTTGGCTATGAATATGAGAGCAGCAAAAATCAATGAAAGTATTCTGTGAACATCAATCCGCTGTATAGAATTTACCATAAAAAGCAACATATAGTTTACTATTTGGAAATTATGCACTATACATAATTTATGTCAGTGAAATTTATAATAAACTTTTGTACATGTACATACATGCCTTCATTTTTTTCCTGAAGAACAAGTTGATAAACATTCATCAACACCCCACTGCTTCTTATTCATGTAAGTCTTTATTTCAGAGACTCTGCTTTGAGGTCAACCCAGGATGAGACCATTGTAATCAGTTGTGGCTCTAGGAAGTTGACCCTCAGAATAGGAATTTGGAGCTAGATCACTCACCAGTAAGATGGCAGTAGGGAGGGTGTTTATAAACCTTGGTGTGCAGTAGCATCACAGTTACTAAGACTCTTACCTTTGTGACTGTGATGAGATGCAAATGGAAGATGAAGCATTGGGTTATGTGGCGGGGGTAATGCTTGAATGGTAGGGGCTATGATAATTATATGACTACAAGGATTGCTATGATAAATATAAGGAGAGTGGAGCTTGCAGATCTTGGTTCTACCCATTTTCTAGAGCTTTTTTGGCTATACTTCAGGGGCTCAAAGATGAAGGAGTGTCCAGAGACCAACAGCTTCATTTGTTTGTATTTTAAAAAGTGTGTCATCTAGAGAATTTTAAACCTCATATAACATTGAGCTGACAGCCAAATCTCTTTCAACGGACTACCATGTAAGAGCAAATGGATAAATGGCCAAAAGGCTCTGGGATACATTTCGTAAGATTCTCAGAAGGTCCTGGGTGATCAAGCAACTAGTAGCCCATAGCAGAGGTCAACTCAATAATGCATCCTTATGTTGGCTCATCTTTCTCCCTGTTTCACTCCCCTGTTCTCGCTCCTGCTATATAGTCACATGAAAGCCTTTGTCTCAGAATCTGCTTTAGGGAAAACTTGACCTAAGTCAGACATGAGTCTTATTTGTACTGAGAAGTAGAAACATGTCAATGAAAACCTTAATAACTGAATGGGTAAAGAAAGGGTCCAAGTCAAAAAAAGATTTTCCGTGAAAGTCTGGAAGTGGGGGAATAATGTAATCTACTCCAGGTATAGAAGAAGACCAGTGAGGCTGAAGTAGAAAAAGCACATGGGGAGAATGGCAGGAGGCAAAGCTGAAGAGTGAGCAGCATTTATTTATTTCCTCTGATTAAATTTTCTTTGTCACTAGAAAAACATCATTACTTTGTTCACTAAGCTACCTCATTTTCTCCATTATTTCTACTTGAAATGTCCCTAAAATTAGGCTTTTTATGAGAAAAAAACAGTGAAATTGAAGAAATCTTAGCTCATATTTTGGTTCCGCCATTGAGTTTAATGTTTTACTTGGACAAATGACAAAATATGTTAAAGTAATATGAAGACAATAAATATGCATAAATGCTCTACGTAAAATACATGATATCATTATTATCACCACAAGTTATGAAGCCTGGAAGGTCATGACTAGAGTCCATGTTTTACAGATAAGTGAGAACCCAGAAACATTGTCCAAAGCAAAAAAAAGAGAACAAGATGGCTCCCTGAAGCTCCACCTTTGCTCACAGCAAAATCGCAGAATTGATGGGATTTGGAAGCAGTCATCCATGATCAAGCATCTGCTCAGAGAACCCCAACCCAAAGCCACAGAAAGGGAAAAGGCTTTGACTTCTTTATATTGATAAAGCCAGAGAGGTAATGATAAGAATTTTCCTTCAGAGAATTAAATTATCTGCCTGTTGTCAATGATACTCTAAGTGGAATTTAAAAAAAAATCAGGTGCAGTGGCTCATTTCTATAATCCCAGCACCTTGGGAGGCCAAAGCAGGAGGACCACTTGAGGCCAGGAGTTTGAGACCAACCTGGGCAACATAGCAAGACCCATCTTTATTTTTTTTTAAATGGCATTTATTATTGTATCTTTAAAGCAGTTCCCACCTACACAATAAACATTAAGCAATTGGTAATTAGGACCTCTTACACATATACCATGGTAGGGTATAACTTCATTGTTAAAAAGGCTGCTTTACTAGCTTATATTTCAATAGTAGAAATTAACTGTGCTTGAAGTGTGATGCCAACTAGCACTACCTAGAAGGTCCGTTTCAGAAGGAATTGTCATATGCACTGGGTCATGTAATGCAACCAGGTCCATTCTGTTCCATAGTCTTTGATTCCTTCTCTGGTGAGTACAAATTATTGGAAGAGACTTTGAGAATCTGTCCTATCTAGGCTGCTCTGCCTGTAGAGTAGCCATTCTTTTATTTTCTTACTTTCTTAATTAAAAAAAAAAGAATTTGTTCCATCTAGACAGTCTTGCTTCTAAACAAGTGCTTACCTATGATGAACGATTCTACTTGTCATATCTCTATCCCATGCCTGGAAACTATGTTAGAAACTTGGAATGAAAATACAGAGATTTATGTAACAGTTCCCAAGGCATTACTCTTTCATAATTTTTCTTCTGGGTTGGAAGTATATCAAAATTATCTTGTAGTCCTATGTCCCACTGGATATTGCAAGCTCTTGTTTTTGTTTTCTCTTTAGTTTTTAGAAGTTTGACTTTATGTTTTGGTGTAGATGTCCTTAGGTTTATTCTGTTTGGGGTTCATTAAGCTTCTTGAACCTGTAGGTTTTTCTTTTGTCAAATTTGGGGTGTTTTCAACCATATTTCTTCGAGTACTTTTTCAGCCTGTCCTCTTTCTCCTCTCTCTGAGTCACCAATGGCATGACATTGGATCTTTTGTTAAACTCCCACAGGTTCCCGAAACTCACTTTTCTTTTAGTGTATTTTCTCTCTGTTGTTAAGTTTGGGTGATTTTTATTGTTCTGCCTTCAAGTTTGCCAATTCTTTCCTCTGTCTCTTCTATTCTGCTGTTAAGCCCATTCACCGAGTTTTTAATTTTGGTTACTACATTTTTTTTGTGCTAAATGGTTCAAATGATTCTTCTCTATGTCTTCTATTTCTTTTCTGAGACTTTCTAATTTTTGGTTGAGATGCTATTTTTTCACTTGCTTCAAGCATATTTAAAATTGCCTGTTAAGGCATTTTATGTTGGCTACTATAAAATATTTGTCAGATAATTCTAACACCCTGTCATCTTGATGTTGGTAGCTATTAATATTTTTTTAAATTTCAGTTTGAGATCTTCATGTTTCTTCTTTTTACTAGAAATATGAGGAAATAAAAATATATAAGAATCTTGATCTTATTTAAACTGTCTGTTTAGCTGACTTCCCCTCAAGCCATTTCAGCAGGGGAGGGGATGGCTAATGCCTTGTTACTGGCAAATAGAGATAGAAGTACATGTTCTCCATTCAGCCTCATTACTGCTGAGCAGGGGTGAGAGATCCGGCTCATCACTGTGGCCTCCGTGGACACCACGGGAGAGGGGTCTCTTTCAGCATTTAGGATATGGCAAAAGTCCTAACTCTCCACCAGATATCCTCTGATATAACAGTGGAAGAAGAGAGGGACGTTCATTACTGCTGTGTGGAGGTAAACATCCAGACTCCCCGGGTGATCTCCGTTGATGTTTCAGGGAAAAAAGTGACCTCTTTCTATCCCAGTGGGGATGAAGGTCTCAGCTCTGCATTTGACCTTCAGTATTACCGAGTAGGGGCACTGGGGCACTGCACTATAATCTGGCAAGGGTACAAGTCTATGCTCTCCATGCAGCCTTTGCTGGCAGGAGTCCGGGTAGGGCCACAGTTTTTTTTCCTGTGGTGTTTGGCTACAGTGGAGCACCTATTGCCTAAAAATTTTCTGTCTTACCAAGAGTCCCCCTTCCTGATCCTTTTGCAAGTATTAGTCAGGATTCTTCAGGGAAACAGAACTGGTGGGATACATAGAGATATACAGAAAAAAAATTATTATGAGAAATTGACTCATGCGATTATGGAGGCTAAGAAGTCCCACAGCCTGACATCTGCAAGCTGGGGACCCAGGAAAGGCAGTGTTACAGTTCCAGTCCAAGCGCAAAGCCTGAGAACCAGTGGAGCCAATGTTGAAAGTCCCAGTCTCAGTCTGAAGGCCCAAGAACTGGGAAAGCTGTTGGCAAACATCCTGGTCCAAGTCCAAAGGCCCAAGAACCAAGAGTGCTAATATCCAAAGACTGAGAAGATGGATATCCCAGCTCAGACAGAGAGAGTAAATCCACCATTCTTCTCCCTTTTTGTTGTTCTGCTCAGGCCCTCAATGGATGCAGTGGTGCTCACTCACTCTGGTGAGGGCAGATTGTTACTCAGTCTACCAACTCAAATGCTCACCTCTCCCAGAAACACTCCTACAGACACACCCAGAAATAATGTTTTAGCAGCTCTCTGGGCATCCCTTGGCCCACTCAAGTTGACACATAAAATTAACCATCATGGGTAGAGAGAAAAAGCCTTTCTTAAGGCTTTTTAAAATTTGTACCTATTGACATTTCTGTGTTACTGGCTTCTCCAGCATCCAATCTGGGATATATAAAGCAATTTTTTTTTCTTTTCTGTCTTTCTTTTTTTTTTTCTTTTGAGATGGAGTCTTGCTCTGTCGCCCAGGCTGGGGTGCAGTGGTGCCATCTCAGCTCACTGCAACCTCCACCTTTCAGGTTCAAGCAATTCTCCTGTCTCAGCCTCCCGAGTAGCTGGGACTACAGGCGCCCACCACCACGCCTGGCTAATTTTTTGTATTTTCAGTAGAGACAAGGTTTCACCATATTGATCAGGCTGGTCTCAAACTACTGACCTCAGGTGATCTGCCCACCTCGACCTCTCAAAGTGCTGGAATTACAGGCATGAGCCACCACCCCCAACCTATATAAAGCAATTTTTAAAACCCCAGGAAATTCACTGCCACATCACAGCCAAGGTCTTTAGCCAGTCTGTCTTCTTCTTACCTTTTAGAGTCTTCTTACATTTGTTTTAGATGCATTGTCAGCGAGTTTGGCTGAACAAAATGGGAAGAATAGGGGAAGAATTGCCTATTCTATCTCTTCAGACCAGAATAGCTTTTTAGGAAATTGTCAAGCTGCTTTCCAAAGTGGTGAGTATACATTCCCACCAGTAGCATATGGGACTTTCAGTTACTCCAGAGCCTCGCAACATTTATATCATCAGCTTTTTAATTACAGCCATTCTAAAATTTGTGTGGTGGTTTCTCATTGTGATGTTAGCTCACATTAATCCCATGAAAAATTACATTGGGCATCTTTTCATGTGCTTATTTACTATCCATATATATCATTTGGTGAAGTGTCTATTCAATTTTTTAGTCATTTAAAAAATTAGGTTTTTTTTTTTGTTGTTGTTGTTGTTAAAATAGTTTTGGCCAGACATGGTGGCTCAAGCCTGTAATCCCACTTTGGGAAGCCGAGGCAGGAGGATTGCTTAAACCCAGGCATTTGAGACCAGCTTGGACAATGTGGCAAGACCCCATCACTACAAAAAAATTAAAAATCAGCCAGCATGGTGGTGTATGCCTGTAGTCTCACTTGCATTTTTTCTTTTGTGGTTCCATATGAAGTATAAATATTTTTTTCTAATTTTGCAAAGAATGCTGTTGAGATTTTAACAGGAACTTCATTAAGTCTGTAGATCACTTTGGATAGTATGAACATTTTAACAATATTGTATTCCAGACCATAAACACAGGATGTCTTTTGTTTTGTTTGTGTTTTCCTTAATGTCTTTAATTAGTGTTTTGTAGTTTTCAGTATACACATCTTTCAGTTCCTTTAAGTTTATTCATTAATATGTTATTCTTTTTGGTGCTTTGTAAGTGGAATTGTTTTCCTAATTTCCTTTTCAGAAAGCTCGTAGTTAGTGCATTAAAGTGCCTCTGATTTTTTGGATGTTGATTTCGTATATGACAACTACTTAATTAGGTTATTTGTTCTAATTGTTTTTGTTTATGGGGTCTTCGGAGTCTTCTCTCCTTCTCATTCTCTATGTGTATAAAATATGTAGTCTGCAAGCAGGAAAAATTTTACTTCTTTCTTTTTAATTTGGATGCCTTTTATTTCTTTTTCTTGTCTGATTGCTCTGGCTAGAATGTAAAAGACTATGTTAAGAACTAGGTCAAGCACAGTGGCTCATGCCTGTAATCTCAGCACTCTAAGAAGCCAAGGAGGGCAGATCACTTGAGGTCTGGAGTTCAAGATAAGCCTGGCCAACATGGTGAAATCCCGTCTCTACTAAAAATACAAAAATTAGCTTGGCATGGCAGTGCACACCTGTAATCTCAGCTACTTAGGGGTCTGAGGCAGGAGAATTGCTTGAACCAGGGAGGCAGAGGTTGCAGTGGGCCGAAATCGCACCACTGCACTCCAGCCTGGGCAACACAGTGAGACTGTCTCAAAAAAAAAAAAAAAGAAAAAGAAAAAGAAAAAAGAAAAGAACTAGGCCAAGCACAGTGGCTCATGCCTGTAATTTCAGAACTTTTGGAAGACTGAGAGAGCAGATTGCTTGAGCCCAGAAGTTCAAGACTGGCCTGGGCAACATGGTGAAACCTTGCCTTTACAAAAAAATACAAAAATTAGCCAGATGTGGTGGCATGCACCTGTAGTCCCAGCTACTCAGGTGGCTGTGGTGGGAAAATTGCTTGAGACTGGAAGGCAGAGGTTACACTGAGTCATGATTGTGCCACTGTACTCCAGCCTGAGTGACAGAATGATACCCTGTCTCAAAAAAAAAGAAGGAAGAAAGAAAGAGAAAGAAAGAAAGAAAGAAAGAAAGAAAGAAAGAAAGAAAGAAAGAAAGAAAGAAAGAAAGAAAGAAAAGAAGTGGTAAGAAAAAGCATCCTTGTTTTGTTCTTGATCTTAGAGGAAAAGATTTTAGCTTTCACCACTGAGTATAATGTTAGCTGTAGGCTTTTCATATATGGCCTTTATTATGTTCAGATACTCTCCTTCTATTCCTAGTTTAAGAGTTTTGATCATGAAAGAGTACTTAATTTTTCAAATGATCTTTCTGCATTTATTGAGATACCCAGGAAATTTTTATCCTTTACTCTGTTCATGTGATATATCACTGTATCAGTTCATTTTCACTCATGCTTCTGATAGAGACATACCTGAGACTGGGCAGTTTACAAAAGAAAGAGGTTTAATGGACTCACAATTCTATGTAGCTGGGGAGGCCTCACAATCAACACATCTCACATGGTGGCAGACAAGAGAAGAGAATGAGAGCCAAATGAAAGAGGTTTCCCCTTATAAAACCATCAGATCTCATGAGAATTATTCACTACTGTGAGAACAATATGAAGGAAACTGCCCCCATGATTCAAATATCTCTCACTGGGTCCTTTTCACAACATAAGAGAATTATGGGAGCTATAATTCAAGATGAGATTTGGGTGGGGACATGGCCAAACCATATCAATTACATTAATTGATTTTTCTATGTTAAACCATCCTTTCATTCCAGGGATAAATCCCACTTGGTCATGCCATATGATTCTCTGAATGTATTGTTGGAATTGGTTTGCTAGTATTTTGTTGAAAATTTTTCCATTTCTATTTATCAAGGATATTGACCTGTAGTTTTCTTGTGTTGTCTTGTCTGGCTTTGTTTCATGACCCCATGAAACACGTTTTAAAGTGTTTCCTCTTATTTAATTTTTTGGAAGAATTTAAGAAGGATTGGCATTAATGCTTCTTTAAATATTTGGTAGAATTTACCAGTTAAGCCATCTGTCCCTGGTTGGGAGGTTTTTGATTATTGATTCAATTTTCATACTTGTTATATGTCTGTTCAGATTTTCTATGCCTTTTTATGTCTTCTAGCCTTTCTCTGTCTTTCTATGTTTTCTAGTCTTAGGAGGTTGTATGTTTCCAGGAATTTATCTATTTCCTCCAGGTTATTCAGTTCATTGATGTATAATTATTCATAGTAGTCTCTTATAATCCTTTTTATTTCTGTGGTTTTGATTGTAATGTTGACTCTTTCATTTCTGATTTACTTGAGTCTCTGCTCCTTTTTTCTTAATTGGTCTAGCTAAGAGTTTGTCAATTTTATCTTTTCAAAAACCAACTAGGTGATTTTGTTGATTTTTTTTTTCAATTTTCAATTCCAGTCGGGCACAGTGGCTCACACCAGTAATCACAGCAATTTGGGAGGCCTATGTGGGCAGATCACTAGAGGTCAAGAGTTCAAGACCAGCCTGGCCAACATGGTGAAACCCTGTCTCTACCAAAAACACAAAAATTAGCCAGGCATGGTGGTATAAGCCTGAAATCCCAGCTACTTGGGAGATCAAGGCAGGAGAGTCAGTTGAGCCAAACCAGGAGCTGAAGGTTGCAGTGAGTGAGATCATACCACTGCACTCCAGCCTGGGTGACAGAGCAAGATTCTGTCTCAAAAGAAAAAAAAAAAAGAAAAAAAATTTGTTTGATTCTGCCCTAATCTTTGCTAGTTTCTTTTTTCTGCTAACTTTGGGCTTGGTTTGTTCATTTTCCAACTCCCTGAGGTGTAAAAATAGGTTTTTTATTTGACATCTTTGAGATCTTTCTTCTTTTTAACGTAGGCGTTTATCACAATAAACTTTGCTCTTAATATTGCTTTCACTGTATCCCATAAGTTTTGGTATGTTATGTTTTCATTTCCACTTATCTTAAGGTATTTTCTAATTTCCTTTTGGATTTCTTCTTTGACCCAATGGTTATTCAAGAGTATATTGTTTAATTTCCACATATTACTAAATTTTCCAGTTTTCCTCCTGTTATTGATTTCTAGTTTCATACCATTGTGGCCAGGGAAGGCATTTGATGTCTCAGTCTTCCTAAGTTTGTGAAGACATTTTTTTTGTGACCTAATGTGATCTTTCCTGGAGGAAATTCCATGAGCACTTGAGAAGAATGTATATTCTGTTGCTGTTGGACGGAATGTTCTATACATGTCTGATAGGCCCCTTTGGTCTATAACATTGTTCAAGTTCTTTGTTTCTTTAATGATCTTCTATCTGGATGTCCTATCCATTACTCCAAATAAAGCATTAAGTTCTCCCACTAATGATGATATTGTTGTCTATCTCTCCTTTCAGTATTTTCTCCGTCAACATTTGCTTTATATATTTAGGTACTCTGATGTTGGATGTGTATGTGTTTATATTATTTATATCTTGTTGGTGGACTGATCTTTTATCATTATATTATATCCTTCTTTGTCTCTTGTGACAGAATTTGATTTAGCCTATTTTGTCTAACATAGCCGCCTGCTCTCTGTTCGTTACAATTTACATGAAATATCTTTTTCTGTCCCTTCACTTTCCGCTTATGTGTATCCTTAAATCCAAAGTGAGTTCCTTGTAGATAGCATAGAGTTGGGTATTTTTTTTTAAATCCATTCAACCACTTTATGTCTTTTGATTGGGAAGTTATTCCACTGACATTTAAAGTAGTCACTGGCAGGGAAAGATTTACTATTGTCATTTTGTTGTTTCCTGTTAGTTTTGTGGTTTTTTTTTGTCTGTCTTTTCCTCTCTTGCTGTCATCCTTTTGTGTTTTATTGATTTTTTTTTGTATTGATATGCTTTGATTCTTTTTTCTTTTTCTCTTGTGTTACTTTTATAGATATGTTTTTGGGGGTTAACTTGGGATTTACATAAAATACCTTATAGTTATAATGGTCTAATTTAAGCTGATAACAACTTAAGTTGAATTGCACACAAAAACTTTAACTTCTCCTCCCCACTGCCCTCAGCACCTTATGTTACTATTGTCTGCATTTCCTTTAGAATCTTATTTTATTTTTATTTATTTATTGAGACAGAAGCTTGCTGTGTTGCCAGGTTGGAGTGCAGTGGCCTGATCTCAGTTCACTGCAATCTCCACCTCCCGGGTTCAAGTGATTCTCCTGCTTCAGCTTCCTGAGTAGCTGAACTACAGGCAAGTGCCACCATGCCCAGATAATTTTTGGGTTTTTAGTAGAGATGGGCTTTCATCATGTTGGCCAGGATGGTCTCGATCTCCTGACCTCATGATCCGCCTGCCTTGGCCTCCCAAAGTGCTGAGATTACACGCATGAGCCACCATCCCCAGACTGATTTTATTTTATTTTTAAAGACATGATCTCACTCTGTTGCCCAGGCTGGAGTGCAGTGGCATGATCATTGCTCACTGCAGTCTCTAATTTCTGGGCACAGCAATCCTCTTGCCTCATCCTGCTGAGTAGCAAGTACTACAGGCATGAACCACCATGCCTCACTAATTTTTTAAAATTTTTATTGATTTGTAGTGACTGGGTATTGCTATGTTGTCCAGGCTGGTCTTGATCTCCTAAGCTCAAGCAGTTCTCCTCCCTTGGCCTCCCAAAGTACTGGGATTACAGATGTGACTCATAATATCCAGTCCCCTTTAGAATGTTGGAAAAATTGACTTGCCAACTTCTATAAAAACTGCTGCTGAGATTTTGATTGAGATTGCTTTGAATCTACAGGTCAAATTCGGGAGAACTAATTCTTTTCAATATTGACTTTTGATCTATGAGCGTGGTATATCTCTCCATTTGTTTTTCTTTAAATTCTCTTACAACATTCTGTAATTTCCAGATTTATTCTTTTTTTTGGGAGGGGAGGGGAGGAAGGCAGGGAGGGAGGAAAGGAGGAAGGTAGGGAGGAGGGAAGGGATGAAGGAAGGAAGGAAGGGGGGGAGGAGGGAGG
>CAUYOR010035063.1:0-29945 GCA_963573925.1 Callimico goeldii
TTGCTGGACATGGTGGTGTGGGCCTGTATTTCAAGCCACCCGGGATGCTAGAGTGGTAGGATCTCCTGAGCCCAGGAGGTTGAGGCTGCAGTAAGCTGTGACTGTGCCGCTGTACTCCTGCATAGGTGACAGAGCAAGGCCGTGTCTGAAAAAAAAAAAATGGAGGAGTTAGGATTCAAACCCCTTGCCCCCCTCACTCATTCTGGACCCTCCCCACTGGCACCCCCGACATCCCAGGGCTCAGGCTGCAAGTGAATGAATGAGGCTGTGGAGATGCCGGTGAGCTCAGATGTGTGGGAGGCCGGGAGGTTTGGGGGTAGCCGAGCAGTCAGCCGAGTGCGCGCCCCTGGAGGAGAGGAGGAACAGGGGACACCCCAGGGAAAGCTCGGGGGAGCCTTGGTGGAGGCCTGGCCTGGCTCTCCTCAGCCCCCTCGGGCAGAGCTACCCCTGCCTCACCCAGGAGGGGGTGAGGAGGCTGGTGGGAGGGGGTGCCGGGCTCCTCCACAGAGACCCCGAACCCTGCTAATTCGAAATCTTAAAATGCACAGCAAAGGCGAGGGACTCATTGTTAGTACATTAATCAGGCGATCAGTGGGTCTGGGCTCCCCAGGGCTGCACGCAGGGGCATGGGAGGAGCCATGGCATAGCTGCACGCAGGGGCACGGGAGGAGCCATGGCAATGCTATGCCAGCCTCTCTGGGAGAAACCACGTGGGAACATCCAAGACTGGGGCACCTGCTGGCTGTGGCACAGGGTACTAGAGGTGGCAGGGCCAGCTGGGGCAGCTGGTCCAAGATCTTGGTAATGCGGCTAGCTTCCACGCTGCAGAAGCACTCAGCTGAGATGCCCCACTCTCCAGGAGGAGGGGCAGGGTGCCTGGAAGGGCAGCTTCCCTGGCCTGGGTCCCTGCACCTGGGCCGTACTGAAGGTGGTGAGCATGCCCTGGTGCTCAGACCCCCCAATCTGCCCCTCCACCATCCTCAGGCATTGGGACAGGAGGGAGGGGCTGCCCACACTGGGGCCTGTGGCTTGTCGCCCCGCGTGGCCCCCAAGACAATGGTTTGTTCTTCCTTGAGACAGGGAATGTAAGCCAGGCCCAGCGACCCAGGAGCCCTCTCAGAGGTGAGGTAGGGGGGTTCCTGCCCTGGGCCTTGCCTCACCTCACCCCTGCCCTCTGACCCCTCCCACCCATGGCACACTCACAGATACCAAGTCCACCCCTGGGTCACCCCAGGTGATTACAGGGGGATAGGATTTGGCCTTTTCACCTAAACTGGGGTCCTTGCCTGGTTTCCCCGTTCCTCGACATCCTTCGGAGACCACTGCTTTGTGTGTGATGGGAAATGTCTCTCCATGGGCCCAGGCTTCTCCGGGCATCATTTCAGAGAACTCCATCCTGGGCCTCACAGAAGCAGCCACACCTGGGGTGGAGGAGGGCTCCCCACACCCATACCCGGGGCAGCTCCGAGCCTCAGGGGAGCATGAGTGGAAGCACTTTGTAAACTCCAGTAAGCTGCACAAATGTCGAGTGGGATTAGCGCTGAGCCGGACACGCATCACCCGTCCACCTGCCTCAAGGCCTCTCTCGCTGTAGACTCGGGGCGGAGATGGTTTTGTCTTTGCAGAATGGCCTGGCTGTGGCCCTGTCCCCTGACATGTGGGACACCCTTGAGCTGGGAGGGGAACTCTGGCTCCCTCAGCAGAGTGGGGTGGCTCCCTGGGAAGGAAGCTCCCTGCAGGGCGTAGCTAGCGGCCCCCGGCCGAGCAGGGGTGAGGAGTGTGAGCTGAGCCAGAGAGGAGTGTCGGCTCCGTGTAAGGGGCAGCCAGTGTGAGTTGGGCCCCCTCCCAGCCCTGGATGGTGGCTTCAGAGAGTAGGCAGGCTTCCCAAAGACAGGCAGGGTTTGGAGCCCAGGTTTCTTACCCTCACACCCCTGCCTCCCCCTGCAGGTGGGGCTCCTTGGGCAGCTGGAGGCAGGCGCAGGGGCTGGAGGCAGGACCTGAGCCTCCAAGTGGCGACAGTGGGCACTGCCATCATCTCCCACACATGGTAGGGGAAACTGAGGCTGAGGTGGCGGCAGCAGCCTCAACCCAGCTTACAGGCTGTGCATTGACTGGGGAGTGTAGTATAGGCCACACAGAGCCTGACTTGGCCCAGAAAGGGTCCTTGAAGCTGTGCCGCCGCCGCTGAAGTCGTAATTGCTCTGAAATCGCAACCGAGCCCAATTATGCAAAAAAAAACAAATTATGTGCGATGATTTTTATGTGTCGGAAATGGTCGGTCAAAGCCGGGTGATTACAGGGGGACAGGAAGCAGCTGCCACTCTCTGGGAGCCCGTAACTCCCAACAGCTGGGAGCTGTCACTTACTTAGGATGCTGTTTCTGCCAGGAACGAGGGGTGACAGTGGCAGCGAGGCCTGCTGGGCCGGGAGCCTGGGCAGGCAGCGGCACGAGGTGGGAGCAGGCCTGGCCTTAGAGTGGCTGGAGGGGCTGTTTCTCATCCCACAAGCTCTGGGCGCAGCTGCAGTAGCGACTAGGCTGCCCCTGGCGCCCTGACTCTCCCTCGAGGCCTCACTGGAGCCAGAAGCAAAGGGGCAGGAGGCCCATCGGGCAGGGAGGAGAAGGCTGGCTGGCCATCCAGGGTGGGCGCCTGGAGCCTGGAGCCCACTCCCCACCTCGGCGTGCCTGCCCGGCCGCCTGGGGCAGCTGAGACCCTGGAAAAAGGCAGGTAATGACCATCGTTGGTAATAAGGCTGCTCCGATAATGAGTGCAGGGCTATTATCCGACCACAGGCTGGACACATCCGAAAATAAATTACTTTAAGCATCCATTAACGAATGCCTAATTAATGCCCAATTAGAGGGAAGCTACAGAGGAAACGCTCTGGACAGTGGAGAGGCAAGGCCTGGTTTTGCAGCCACAGCCTGGGGGCTAGAGTGAGTCGCAAGAGGGGAGGGGCCCAAGGGTGGGCCGGGATGGGGCAACCTCGGTCTGACAGCTGCTGTCACCCCCAGGCCCTCACAGACAGGCGCCTCTCAAGGCGTCCACACAGCTCTGCCAGGGAGAACTGCTATTGTCTGTATTTTATTTTATTTCATGTATTTATTTCTTTTGAGACAGAGTCTCCTAGACTCTGTCACCCAGGCTGGAGTGCAAGGGCATGATCTCGGCTCACTGCAACCTCTGCCCCGAGGGTTCAAGTGATTCTCCTGCCTCAGCCTCCCGAGTAGCTGGGATTATAGGCAAATGCCACCACGCCCGGCTAATTTTTGTATTTTCAGTAGAGACAGAATTTTGCCATGTTGGCCAGGCTGGTTTTGAACTCCTGACCTCAGGTGATCTGCCCCCTCGGCCTCCTAAAGTTCTGGGATTACAGGCATGAGCCACCATGCCCGGTCATGTCTGTATTTCAGAAATGAGGAAACTGAGGCTTAGAGGGAGTGCTGCCTCTATGTTTTGAGGACATGGAAGACGCTGTAAAGGAGACATTATCTCAGGTGAACTTTGGTGCCATGCATGCATGCTCTGCTTGTGACTGGGAATGATTTAAATAAAGAGATTCTGGCCAGGCACAGTGGCTCACCCCTGTCATCCCAGCACTTTGGGAAGCTGAGTGGGGAAGATTACCTGAGGTCAAGAGATCAAGACCATCCTGGCCAACACGGTAAAAGCCCATCTCTACTAAAAACACAAAAATTAGCCAGGCGTGGTGGTGCACACCTGTGATCCTAGCTACTCGGGAGGCTGAGGCAGGAGAATCACTTGAACCCAGGAGGCAGATTTTGCAGTGAGCCGAGATTGCGCCACTGCCCTCCAGCCTGGGTGACAGAGCAAGACTCCGTCTCAAAAAAAAAAAATTAAATAAGGCCAGGTGTGGTGGCTCACACCTGTAATCCTCGCACTTTGGGAGGCCGGGGCAGGTGGATCACAAGGTCAAGAGATTGAGACCACCCTGGCCAACATGGTGAAACCCCGTCTCTACTAAAAATACAAAAATTAGCTGGGCATGGTGGCGCATGCCTGTAGTCCCAGCTATTCAGGAGGCTGAGGCAGAATTGCTTAAACCCGGGAGATGGAGGTTGCAGTGAGCTGAGATTGCACCACTGCACTCCGGCCTGGTGCCTGGTAGACACAGTGAGACTCTGTCTCAAAAAATAAATAAATAAATAAATAAAATAAAAAGTAAAAATAAATAGATTCCTCAGGACAGCAAGAGCCCCTCCACTCTCCATGAGCACAGATAACAACAGTCAGGGACACAGCTAGGAGGAGAATGGGAAGCTGGGGCGGTGTCCCTGGGTCGTGACCTCCACCCCTGCAGCGTGACAGAGCCGGAGCAGGTGAGCCTGGGGCTCATGATCTGTGGGGTGGAACTAAGTAAGTGTGGGGGTGATCAGGGCCTTCACTCCAGACTCACCTCCCAGACCCAAGAAGTGGGTCACCAAGGAGGGGAGGCCTTTCATCCCAGACAGGTTCCAGGCTTGGACCTGGACCCTTCACCCTGATCTTGCTCCAGCCAGGGGTGAGGCTCTCACTGAGCTCAGCCAAGGTGAAAATGTAGCCCCAGTGGGCCCAGGAGAGCGCCGTGCCAGTTCTCCCCTGCACCGCGCCGGCCTCGCGCCCCTGTGCGGCCCCTGACCTGGCTGTGTTCTCTCTCCCTGCCAGGGTGCTGTGTGGAAGTGCTGCTGCTGCTGGTGGCTGCAGAGCTGCCCCTGGGTGGCGGCTGCCCGCGGGACTGCGTGTGCTACCCGGCGCCCATGACGGTCAGCTGCCAGGCGCACAACTTTGCGGCCATCCCAGAGGGCATCCCAGTGGACAGTGAGCGTGTCTTCCTGCAGAACAACCGCATCAGCCTGCTGCAGCCAGGCCACCTCAGCCCTGCCATGGTCACGCTCTGGGTCTATTCCAACAACATCACCCACATCCACCCCGGCACCTTCGAGGGCCTCGTGCACCTGGAGGAGCTGGACCTTGGCGACAACCGGCTGCTGCGGACGCTGGCACCTGAAACCTTCCAGGGCCTGGTCAAGCTCCACGCCCTCTACCTCTACAAGTGCGGGCTGAGCGCCCTCCCGGCCGGCATCTTTGGCGGCCTGCACAGCCTGCAGTACCTCTACCTGCAGGACAACCACATCGAGTACCTCCAGGACGACATCTTCGTGGACCTGGTCAACCTCAGCCACCTGTTTCTCCATGGTAACAAGCTGTGGAGCCTGGGCCCGGGCACCTTCCGGGGTCTGGTGAACCTGGACCGGCTGCTGCTGCACGAGAACCGGCTGCAGTGGGTGCACCACAAGGCGTTCCACGACCTGCGCCGGCTGACCACGCTCTTCCTCTTCAACAACAGCCTGGCGGAGCTGCAGGGCGCATGCCTGGCCCCGCTGGGGGCCCTGGAGTTCCTCCGTCTCAACGGCAATCCCTGGGACTGCGGCTGCCGAGCGCGCTCCCTCTGGGAGTGGCTGCAGCGGTTCCGGGGCTCCAGCTCCGCTGTCCCCTGCCTGTCCCCCGTGCGGCGGCACGGCCAGGACCTGAAGCTGCTGAGGGCCGAGGACTTCCGGAACTGCACGGGACCAGCGTCCCCGCACCAGATCAAGTCACACACGCTCACCACCACGGACAGGGCCGCCCGCAAGGGCCACCACTTGCCCTATGCCCCCACCAGAGGCAAGGGCCACCTGCCTGGCTCCCGGCCCGGCCACAGGAAGCCAGGCAAGAACTGCACCAGCCACAGGAACCGCAACCAGATCTCTAAGGCGGGTGGCAGGAAGCAGGCCCCCAAGCTGCCAGACTATTCCCCCGACTACCAGCACAAGCTCGGCTTCGACATCATGCCCACCGCCCGGCCCAAGAGGAAGGGCAAGTGTGCCCGCAGGACCCCCATCCGTGCCCCCAGCGGGGTGCAGCAGGCCTCCTCGGGCCATTCCCTGGGGGCCTCCCTCCTGGCCTGGATTCTGGGGCTGGCGGTCACTCTCCGCTGAGGGCCCAGGGCATCATCACCCAGCACTGCCACGTGTCCACCAAGGAACAGAATTTATTTTCTTCTTTTTTTCCTAGTGGAAGATCTGCTGGGTTTCAGGAAAAGGCTGGTAGAGGCATCTTCACGCAGCTGCTGTCTGGACCCTGCCATGTGGATTGTAAACCCAAAGTGTACAGCCCTAGGTGGGAGGGGATTGGCATGTCTCACCCGGCCGTCCCCGCCAGCCCCACAGAACACCCACGGACAGCGTCCACTCCAGCAAGGCAGTAAAAGGCACGCTGAGTGCATCCTTCACTAGCGACAATGGGACAATCGCCCCCAATGGCGGCGGCGGGGCTCTACAGAATCCCGAAGGTCTGGAGAGGTCCGGAGGGCCCCATGGTTCCTGGAGAAAGCAGGACGCAGAGAGGAACAAACGAGGCGCATCCACGAGGCTGGGCAGCCTCAGTCTGGGCACACACGAGCAGGTGGCATCCTGGCTGTTTCCTGAGGCCACTTAGTTACCCTGCCCTGAATCCAACCCAACACCACCTTCAGCCCCTCCCTGGGGGCAGCGCCTCTCCTTCCTGATGTCTCAGGCAACCCCGGCAGACCCAGGCCCAACTGCTGGGGTCCAAGAACCAATCACCAAAGGAAAGATCATCAGAGGCTGAAATTCAAACTTCATCCCGGGCAATGAGGTTCTCACAGAAGGTGCAGTTTTATAACTACGTCCACTTATATATACTCACACTCTACATATATATATACAAATGCACAGGTCCTCCCTCCCACTCCGCCACCTAACTGTATGTCTTTCCATGTTTATAAACTATACAGAAAACTGAATTTGCTGAGCTAAGGATCGTATCGGTGATTTCTAGCAAAAACAAAGTGATAGAATTTTTGTCTAGAATCCCAGCCTGGCTTGCCAGGGACTGGGAAGGTGTCAGTGGGGAGCGTGAGGAAGGGGTGGCAGCAAGAGTCACTTTGGGGGACCAATATTCTTAGATATTTACAGCATCACCTTGTTTTCATATGCAACACAAGCCTGTCTGCCACCCTGGAGCACCCTGTCACCTCTGCTATACTAGCTGTGGGCTTCAGGGTGAGAAGTGAGAGGCAGCTTGTTGAATGTCAGGGAGCCAGGCCCTGAGGGCCAGCAAGACAGGAGGGGAGGGAAGGGCTTTGGGATCTGGAAGCTGGCAGGCCAGGCAGCATCCACAGTGTTAGTCCAGCGGGTTGGACGGTGTCAGCAGCCTAGCGTTTGGCCAGGGACAGTCTGGACACGCCAAGAGACTCAGGCTTTAGCCCAGGTCTCCAGCACGGCTCAGCTACTAAATGTTTCCTTGAGGTTCTTCAGTGGACAGCCCAGCAAGGGCCCTGTGCAGGGCAGCAGGGGGAGGCATCAGGGGTCCTTAGGCAGAAGGGAAATGATGAGGGCATTTCATGAACCATCTCAGGCACCCAGCCCTCCCAGCCCTCCTGGGGATGCTCAGGGTGCAGGCAGAGGCTGGGGAGGCCAGACTCAGGGGTCAGGAGCAGGGACAGGCACCACACAGGGACTGGGGCAGGCGAGCCCAGACAGGGAAGAGGCGCTCCGGTCAAAGCCAGCCATGCCGCTGGCCAGGGGCCCAGGTGGGCACAAGCTCCTTTGCGCTTTGCACAAACCTGAATCCCCCACCAGAGAGGATGTGTGTGAGGAGCGAGAAACGCCGAATCCAATTAAGAGAAAAATAATAACAATAAATGATCTTGGACAAGAACCCTGTTTTTCATTTCCTAGCCCCGCATTCCTGACAGGTGGCAGATCCTGGGCTTCTGTGGGTTGGCGAGCCTGGCTGGGCCCAGCTCTGGGAACACAGCACATTTGTTGGTGGGAGGAGCTGTAGGGGGCAGGGGCACACTGACTCATGAGGACACGCACATGCACGCACCCTGGTGCTCCTGTTTCCACGCACGCACGCGCACCCTGGCCCTCCTGTTTCCATGAACGCACGCGCACCCTGGCCCTCCTGTTTTGTGGCGCTTCCTTCGCCAGCACAGATCATGATTCACTTCCCACATTCTGGTTGTGCTGGGTCAGCAGCACCTCTGTGGCTCTCCTAGGCAGTCTGGTCCAGGACCCTTCCAGGCCTATTCCCGGGAGCCTCAGGAGCAACTGCTGAGTGACTGATTCTCAGGGGGCCAGGCAGGCGGCTGGTGGGAATGGGTGGCTGCAAGGGAACAGTCAGTTCCTGGCACCCAAGGGGTTTTCTAGGAGACCAGGGACCCACTTCGGACAGCTGTGGGTGGGTTTGGAGACTGCACCTGCCTCTCTGGCTTCAGAGAAAGGAAAGGGTCCCCCGGATAGAGGGAGAAGGCTGTGTTTTCAGGCCTGGCTGGAAAAATCCTCCTCAGTAGAGGCTTGGGGTGTTCACTAAAGGGAGCCCAGTGACTGCAGAGCAAAGAATCCTCAGCCTGCAGTTGATCCGCTGCGGCCCGCGGGCTCTGACCCAGGCTGGTGCCAGGGCCCAGCTGTCCCTTAGAACCCAAGAATCCTCAGCCTGCAGTTGATCCGCTGCGGCCCGTGGGCTCTGACCCAGGCTGATGCCAGGGCCCGGCTGTTCCTTAGAACCCAAGGATGTTATGTTGTTGATTTCATTTCCAACCTCAGACAGCAAGGCCCTCAGTAGGAAAATCACGAGTCTAAGCACTTTATTAATTTTTTTAAAAAAAGACTTAGGAAGTCCTGTAATATGGAATGGACTGTCAGTACGAGAACTGCTAATGTTTTATAAATGATCCGCTTGTGTCAAGCACAGCACAGTCTCTGGTTGCTAACTGTTATTAGAGGCAAGGCGGTGGGGACCCAGACGCCAGGTATTTTTAGCAGCTTTCTCCTCTAAGAGGTAGGGGGAATTGAGGCAGCTCTGTTGCAGGTGACGTTACTTGTCACCCAGCAGCTCATGCTACGCAGTTACCATGACACCGTCTCCCCAAACATCAAAGCAAGTGGACACATCAGGGCGCAGCAAAGGCTTCTCTATTTGCCAGCCCCAGCCAGCCCCTGGTCTCATTCAGGGCAGGGACATGCAGATTCCTGTGGTCCTCCGAGAAGTGGAGGCCCCCCTCCCCTGCCATGTTCTGCCAGTACTTTTCCAGGACCCACCTGTTCTCCCTCCCCCTCCTCCTGCCACGCAGGTCTCCAGTGTGGACTTACGGAGACAGAGCCAGCCCTGTCGGAGGGGCTGGGTGGCCCTGGTTGTCTCTAAGACTCTCCACACAAGCTCCTCCCCTGACCCCAGAGCTTGGCTGGTTCTGCATGCTTCATTCAACAAAGGCCAATCCAGGGCCTCCGTGTCCAGTCACACAGGCTCTGGGGATATAAACGTGAGAAGATGTGGCTCGGGGCAAGGAGCGCAGAGCCGAGATGTAGAAACAAGTATTCACAATTGGTATGGAGTTGGTGCTCCCGTTAGCATCACACAGCCTGCAAAATGAGGAGCTCAGCTGGGTGGGGGCAGTCAGAGATGGCTTCCAGGCGGAGGTGACACGGTGTGTCTTGGAGGATGAGGAGCTGTCCAAAGAAGAGTGTGGGGAGTAGGGCTGAGGTGATAGCAGCTCGTGTCTGGGGCATCTGTAAACCACTTTGAGCTGAGGTCGTGGGAGATGCACCCGGCCGGGGGGGCTCAGGGGATCCTGCTCTGGGGGCCATGTGGCTCCCCACCTGGAGTTGTCCTCCCACCCGCCCCCCAGCCTGTCTTGGGCACGTGGTTTCCGACCATGGCACCCTTGCCGCAGTTCCTCAACAGCGGGTTTCATGATGGAAACTTGCCTCGTTGTGCTCAGCCAGATCCTCCCCTTGTGCCAGCAAGCTGGAGCGCTCGCTGGAAGTCTGCCTGGACCACAGTCCTGTTCCCAGACACCTGCTGCTTCCAAGCTCGGGAAGCGGGAAGCGTTCCACAGCCCGGCACTCCCGGCTTCCCAGGCGCCTGCTGCCCTCAGCCCCTCCTGGCTTCGGAGCAGCCTGCTTAGATCCCCCGCGCTTCTGCACGTACCAGCTCTGAACATTAGCCAGCCCCAAGCCCCTCCCATCGGCCGCACCCTCTCCTCTCCCGCTGGGGCTGTTCATCCCAAGAGCCAAGTATCCCATTTAGCAAATGTTTACTCATCACCCAGCTAATCACCAGTGCTCTGCCACCGTGGTGAATGCGCTCCAGAAAACCTGTGAGCTGGTTCGGGGAGGCAGGAGAGCCAGGGAGGCCTCTTGGAGGGCAAGCTGCAGGGACCGGGGTCAGAGAGAAGGAGTTCGTTCGCTGGAGAGGCTCCTGGGAGCCACAGAGCACTCAGCAAATTCCCCTTTCCATGCTCCCCAGGCAGGCCCACCAGTCCCTGAGCAGACCCTCCTCTGGGATGCCAGGGACTCAGCTCTTCCAGGCCCTACTCTATGCTGACCTAGGGAGCCAGTCTTTCTCTGGGTTCATTTGCTGTTTGTTTTTGAGACAGGGTGTTACGCTGTCACCGGCGCTGGAATGCAGTGGGATGATCATGGCTCACTACAGCCTCAGCTCCTTCAGGCTTAAACAATCCTCCTGCCTCAAACAATCCTCCTGAGTAGCTGAGACTACAGGGCCCATACCAGGCTAATTGTTTTATTTTGTATTTATTTATTTTTTTAGATGAAGTCTTCCTCTGTTGTCCAGGCTGGAGTGCAGTGGCGGAATCTCGGCTCACTGCAACCTCTGCCTTCTGGGTTCAAGCGGTTTTCCTGTCTCAGCCTCCCGAGTGGCTGAGATTACAGGAGCCAAACACCATGCACAGCTAGTTTTGTAGTTTTAGTAGAGATGGAGTTTCACCACATTAGCCAGCCTGGTCTCGAACTCTTGACCTCAGGTGATCCACCTGCCTTGGCCTTCCAAAGTGCTGAGATTGCAGGCTTGAGAGACCACACCCAGCTAAAGTTTTTGTATTTTTAGCAGAGACGGGGTTTCACCATGTTGGCCAGGCTGGTCTCCAGCTCCTAGCCTCATGTGATCTGCCCATCTCGGCCTCCCAAAGAGCTGGGGTTACAGGCGTGCGCCACCACCCCTGGCTGGTGTTCATTCTTTCAGGAGGGGAGAATACGTTTAGATGGAGTCCTGTCTAGCCCCCGTTCTGAAGCCTCCTGACCTGGTTCAGCTCCCCACCTTGCTCTCTAGATTCACTTGCCTCTAAGCAGGAGTTCAGCCGTCAGCTGAGACTCCATCCCATGTCACCAATCCCCTGCTATCAGCTCGTAATGGGCCAATTTTCTTTTATCTTCTGTCTACTTTGAAAATATCTCAAGAACCTTTGATTGTGTGTTAAAATATCCTTTACAATTCTATGCTCAGTATCTCTCTGCTCCTCTAATTGTCCCTTTTAACTCACCATGCTTTCAGTATAAATCTCTGGGTCTCCTCCTTCTCAGGCTGTTAATAAATATGAGCTCTAAAAAAATACATAAACATCTATTGTTGGCTAAATAACTCATGGCACAATCAAAAAGCTGAGGAAAAAAGAGAGGCTTGGCACGCCACACTCCTTGGGGGGTCTCTCCACAGAGGGCTGCTGAACACAGGGGGTCCAGGCCCTAAAGAGCCTGGGTAAAGGGACCCTGGAGGGCCTGGGGAGGAAGGGAAGCGAGGGAGAGAGAGTAGCCATCCTGCCAGGGCAATAGACCTCTCTCCAAGAGCACCAATTGACGGGCTTGACCTAGGAGACCCTCGTGCAGGGAGCAGCAGCTGATTTACGCGGCATTTCGGTGGGCTGGCCGCTAAGGCCCCTCCATGTCAAAAGAAGTGGGTCAGCCTGCTCTGACACCAGCAGCAGCCGCGGAGGGGCCCGCCCCCATCTCTCTCCTCTCTGCCCTCATTTCTCATTAGAGCGGTTAGTTTCTAAGCTCCAGGAGGGTGGGGAAGGATGTGCCTTTGTGTCACTGACTCCCGCGCGGCAGCGTGTACACTAATGGCATGCCCAAACGGCAGGATTTGACACTGCTGCCGAAAGATGTGCTTGGGTCACAGGGCTTTCCAAATTGGCTGAGGCTCCACGCCACCCCCTCCTGCCTCCTCCAGGCGCTCGGAGCCCCGCCAGCCACTGCTTCTGGAGCTGCCTCTGAGGGCCTCGAGTGAGAAAGGAAGCAAGACGTGTTAAACTATTCCATCTCTGTAAGTGCCATGTCCTGGGAGGCCCGCTCTAAGGAAGAAGGTAATGCAAGCACCGGAGACCTAGGCAGGTAGGAGGCTTGGAGGAGGCACCCGGCTGTGCGCTTCTCTCCCCACCCCGCCATGCTTTGGGGACAGTCACTGTCAAGGCAAGAGTGCCCTCTGAGTGGCAGCATCCAGGCAGCCACGCGCCAGTCCAGCCAGAGATTGGACGGATAATCACCACATAAGACTTGCTCCATGATGAGGGGCTGGGGGGACAAACCCACAGAGGAAACAGCAGCGTGGGCTGGATGGGCAGGGGAAGGTGGGCTCTAAGCAAGACCCCAAAGGGTCCACACGTACAGTCTCACTTGGAGAGAGAGGGCACAGCTCCACAGGGCAGCCGTGTAGCCAAAGAGGCAGAAGGAGGCCTGGCGCCATGGCTAATACCTGTAATCCCAGCACTTTGGGAAGTTGAGGCGGGCAGATCACCTGACGTCAGCAGTTCGAGACCAGCGTGACTAACACGGCAAAACACTGTCTCTACTAAAAATACAAAAAAAAAAAAATCCTAATGGCTGGTATCTGTAGTCCCAGCTACTCAGGAGGCTGAGGCAGGAGAATTGCTTGAACCCAGGAGGTGGAGGTTGCAGTGAGCCAAGATTGCATCACTGCACTCCAGCCTGGGCAACAGAGCAAGGCTCCGTCTCAAAATAATTAAATAAATAAAAGTGGCAGAAGGAGGAAAAGATGAAGGCAGGAGGCATGTTAGGGAGAGGGGCTTTTGCACACACGCGCGCCCACAAGCCTCTCCAGCACGGTGTCCTGCCTGCCTCCCTCCCCTCCTACAGCCTCCTGTGGGACACTCACGATGTCAATCGGCCAGGCGCCGTGGCTCACACCTGTAATTCCAGCACTTTGGGAGGCCGAGGTGGGGGGACTGCTTGAGGCCAGAAGTTTGAGGCTAGCCTGGCCAATATGGGGAAACCCCATTTCTAGTAAAAATTCAAAAAAATTAGCCTGACATGGTGGTGTGTGCCTGTAATCCAAGTTACTCAGGAGGTTGAGGCAGGAGAATTGCTTGAACCCAGGAGTCGGAGGTTGCAGTGAGCTGAGATCTCATCACTGCACTCCAGCCTGGGCAATAGAGGGAGACTGTCTCAAAAAAAAAAAAAAAAAAAATTGAGCCCTGGCCACATGCAAGACCCCGGCCAGGTCCTGGGACTGCAGGGTGAGCATAGGGCCTCCCCGCATGCAGCGGACGTGCCAGCCAAGGAGGCGGCAGTGGAAAACCAAATCCCCCTTCCTCTAATTGCCAAGTTAGTTGTCAGAAACCAGGCAGCAGGGTGGTTCACGCAGCTGCCACTCAGGAAGAGTGAAGGTTGGGGTTGAGCCCTGCCTCCCCGCACCCTGGTGGCCATCTGTCAGGGACACGGGCACTTGTCTGGTATGTGGGCATGTTCTGGGCTGAGCCCTGGGCTGCGGCATTTCCCACTGAGGCTTGCCCTAAAGGAGTTTATGTGACTCACGGAGGTGGAGGTACCGAGGGCAGGGAGCCCTTAGTCCCCCACAAAGCCTGGCTCTCGAGGTGTGTACCGGCAGGGTCTGTACTTCCCAGGCCGGCCGGGCTGCACTGACATTCTCTCTGTACCCGGGATCGCGGGGTCTCCGAGGTATTTTTATTCTCTATCTTTAATCTGAGCCTCAGAGGCCCTGAGGTCCCTGACCCCTCATCTCTCATGCTGCCAGCAGAGCCTCTCAGTGTTTTATCTGTGGCATTTAAAGTGCCACCGGGTATCTGGCACTTTGCAAGTCTAAGGTACAGGCTCCTCTGAATTTTCCACACCAGCTCCTTCCCAGGAACTACTCCCAGGCTGGCCTCCTCACCCGTGACCGGAGCACTCTGACAGGAGGCCGGGGACTGGCAAGGCGGCTAACACCTGTCATCCCAACACTTTGGGAGTCCAAGGTGGGAGGATCGCTTGAGGCCTTCTGTTCAAGACCAGCCTGGGCAACATAACGAGATACCATCTCTGTGAAAAATATAAAAATTAGCTGGGTGTGGTGGCACGTGCTTGTAGTCCCAGCTACTCAGGAGACTGAGGCAAGAGGATGGCTTGAGCCCAGGAGTTCGAGGCTGCAGAGAGCCATGATCACGCCACCGCACCCCAGCCTGGGAGACACAGCAAAATCTTGTCTCAAAAAAAAAAAAGTTCCTTAGCAAGCACACTAAAAATACTAAAAAAATAAAAAAGAAAGAAAGAAAAGAGGCTCAAAGCCACATTGGGCAAGTCCCACTTAGCACTGTGCCCGCTGAGGGGGACCAGGTGGAGGCCGGCCATTCCAGCCAGAAGGTGCCACAGAGGTGCCCTGGCTGCAAATTGCAGGGTACAGCTGCTGGGACCCCAAAGCCTGTCCCTGCCCCCCAACCTCAAACTTGACCTGCCTCCCTCCGCCCTCCCACTCCACACCACCGCAGAAATGAACATCCCTCCAGCCTCACAGGTGACGCATGGGGGAGGGATCTCCCTGTGGCCACTCCTGCCGCAGCAGGAGCTTCACTGTCCTCCCACACCAGCCTCATGCTGGCCCAACGCTCAGTCTCAGGCTCCCCAGAGGCCACCGCAGGAAGCTGCCCCCTTTGGCCCACTCCCGCTTCTCACTCATAGCAGCTTCATTTATTCTTCTTCTTTTTTTTAATGGAGTCTGACTCTGTCAGAAAGGCTGGAGTGCGATGGCGTGATCTCAGCTCACTGCAGCCTCCGCCTCCTGGGTTCAAGCGTTCTCCTGCCTCAGCCTCTCAAGTAGCTGGGATTACAGGCACCTGCCACCACATCCAGCTATTTTTGTATTTTTAGTAGAGATGAGATTTCACCATGTTGGCCAGGCTGGTCTCCAACTCCAGACTGCAGATGATCCACCCACCTCAGCCTCCCCAGTGCTGGGGTGACAGGTGTGAGCCCCGCGCCCAGCCCAGAACTGGCTTCATTTCTCAAAGCTGTTGACCCACTTCAGCCCCTGAGAAGGCTTTGGTCAGGCCATGGCCCTGTCTTCTTACAGATATCACTTCCTATTACTCCATTTCCTCTCCAAAGAGCAGGGCAAGGGAAAATGAAAAAGCAACTCAGAGTTGAATAGTAGTTCAGATTTTTGTTTTGAGACAGAGTCTCACTTTGGCCCCCAGGCTGAAGTGCAGTGCAATCTCTGCCTCCCGGGTTCAAGCGATTCTCCTGCCTCAGCCTCTGGACTAGCTGGAATTACAGGTGGGCACCACCACGCCCAGCTAATTTTTGTTTTTTAAGTAGAGACGGGGCTTGAATGCCAGTCTGGTCTCCTGACCTCAGGTGATCTGCCCACCTCAGCCTCCCAAGGTGCTGGGATCACAGGTGTGAGCCACCATGCCTGTATTTCAGATTTGTAAAGTCCCCTCACAGACACAAGTGAGAAGTGCCCCCTCTGTGGAGATATGATTATAATCCTCACTCTACAGATAAAGAAATGGTCCTTCTAGTTATTCAGACCTGTGCTTCTGAGTCGAAGACTGGAGCTCTTCCTCAATTCAGCCCTATTCTTCCTTGCCCAGGAGGAAGAAATCCAAGCATTGTGAGCCACCCCAAGCCCAGGCTGTCACAGTGGAGAGCCTGTCCCACATAGCCTGAGGCGAGGACAGGACCACCCTGGAGGAGTCTTCCTTTTCATTCCTAGGAACTTCAAGCTCAGAAGAGCTGATTTGCAAAAGCTCGGAGAGAAAGTCAGAAGATCCGTCTTCCAGCTATTCCTAGTTCTTCCAGCTGTCCTGACCCCTGCAACTTTCCCAAACTAGGTCACTGGGGTTGCCCACCCGCTCACTGAAGGAGCTGCCAAGAGTTCCCTCCTGTCTGCCTTTCTTCCCACCAAGAAAAGGGTGCAGTGGCAGGAAATCCCCAAGCTAGCCGAGGTTGTTCCAGGTACTTGTGGCCCAGTTTCTTGACAGCTATAGCTGAACCCTCATTTCTGAAAAGACCCCATGTTAAGTGTGACAGACTCCTGTAGTCTGGGCAGAGAAAGAGGACCTGGCCCCATCATCCTTCCTTCTACAGGGTACCATGAGGCTGCCACGGAAATCATCCTTCCTCCTACAGGGTACCACAAGGCTGCCACGGGAATCATTCTTCCTCCTATGGGGTACCACGAGGCTGCCATGGGAATCATCCTTTCTCCACAGGGTACCACAACGCTGCCACAGGAATCATCCTTCCTCTACAGGGCACCATGAGGCTGCCACAGGAATTCCATCCATCATGTAAAGGAGGTTGGTGGACACCTGGAATCCCAGCACTTTTAGAGGCCAAGGCAGGAGGATCTCTTGGGGCCAGGAGCTGGAGACCAGCCTGGGCAACATAGCAAGACTCCCTCTCTACAAAATATACGAAAAATGGCTGGGTGTGGGTTCACGCCTGTAATCCCATCACTTTGGGAGGCCGAGGTGAGAGAATGGTTTGAGCCCAGGAGTCCAAGTCCAGCCTGGGCAGCATAGAGAGACTCCATCTCAATTTAAAAATAAAAAACCAGGGGAGTATTCCACACTGAGGTCTGTGGTGGGGGACTACAGGAGGGACAGTGCGGGATAGGGAGTTGGGGAGGTATAACATGGGAAGAAATGCCAGATATAGGTGATGGGGTTGGAGGCAACAAACCACATTGCCATGTATGTACCTGTGCAACAATCCTGCATGTTTTTTACATGTACCCCAGAACCTAAAGTGCAATTTTATATATATATATAAAAGAAATTAAAAAAAAAAAAAGAAAAAACAAATAAATAAAAATATAAAAAATTAGCTGGTGTGGTGGCGCACGCTTGTAGACCCAGCTACTCAGCAGGCTGAGACAGGAGGATTGCTTGAGCCTGGGAGGTCCTGGCTGCAGTAAGCCATGATCGAGCCACTACACTCCAGCCTGGGGACACTGGAAGATGATGAGCACAAGGCGACTCAAAGCTGACAATCATTGAGGAGAATCTTTATTCTAAAAAAACAACTTGACAATCAAGCTTGCAAGAATCACATACGGGCTCTATGCACAAACATAAAATAGGTCCATTCTGGGCTGGGTGGGGTGGCTGACACCTGTAATCCCAATGCTTTGGGAGGGCAAGGCGGGAGGACACTTTAGGCCAGGAGTTCAAGACCAGCCTGGGTAATATAGCGAGACCCATCTCTAAATTAAAAAAAAAAAAAGAATTAGCCAGGCACGGTGGCTCAAGCCTATAATCCCAGCACTTTGGGAGGCCGAGGTGGGTGGATCACGAGGTCAAGAAATTGAGACCATCCTGGTCAACATGGTGAAACCCCGTCTCTACTAAAAATACAAAAAATTAGCTGGGCATGGTGGCGTGTGCCTGTAATCCCAGCTACTCAGGAGGCTGAGGCAGGAGAATTGCCTGAACCCAGGAGGCAGAGGTAGCGGTGAGTGGAGATTGTGCCATTGCGCTCCAGCCTGGGTAACAAGAGCGAAACTCCTTCTGATTAAAGAGAGAAGGTTCAGTAAAGTACAAGCAGATGATGGGTAAGCTTTATCCTAATAGATGTTAAAGCAACCAGAAAATAAGACAATACATACGCATTTGAAACTAACAGCATCTACATACTAGAATAGTTTTAATGATAAGAAATGACAAAAACCAGCTAGAGGGATGAAACATTGAGAGCGTATATGATTAAGACTGTGGTAATATTTCAGAGAAGTATATTTATCCTCAAACTTACTGAGATGTATATATTAAATATGTTTGACTTTTCCATGTCAACTGTATTTCACTAAAGTGGCTTCTTAAAAGTCATAATAAAATTACAGAGATAAATGAAAAAACTAGCTAAAAATTTATGTACATCTATTAAACTAGATATATCTAATCTAAAAAGAATAAACAGTTAAATAGAGAAAATGCATAATAGTAATAAAATGTATTGCTAAAGTTAGAGAATTGTAGTAGAATAATGATAGTTAAAATTACATTTTCCCCATGCTGTACTATTTATGTATGTCTTGTATGTAACATTTTAGATAGATTTTTTTAAGTAAAAGAACAGTAACCTTATGGAATATTTTTTGGCAAGCCTTTGAATCAAAGGAATAATCTGAAGTTAATTAGCATCTGAATAATATTGAGTCTGCTGGAGGCAGAAATATTGGATGGCCCTTATTTCACTAACAAATTAGTAGTTTTTTTTAGTTTAAAAGGAATATTAGCTATTTTATTTTTATTTTATTTTTTTCTTTTTTGAGATGGAGTTTCCCTCTTGTTGCCCAAGCTGGAGTGCAATGGCACAATCTCGGCTCACCGCAACCTCCACCTCCTGGGTTCAGGCAATTCTCCTGCCTCAGCCTCTCGAGTAGCTGGGACTAGAGGCATGCGCCACCATGCCCAGCTAATTTTTTTTGTATTTTTAGTAGAGACAGGTTTCACAATATTGACCAGGATGGTCTCGATCTTTTGACCTCGTGATCCACCTGCCTCAGTCTCCCAAAGTGCTGGGATTACAGGCTTGAGCCAACACACCCAGCCTATTTAATTATTTTTAAGTAGTGTCTCTACTCAGTGTTCTTTTCAAAACAGTTTTTCTTTCCATATTAAGAATTTTCAACAAGAAACACATGTGTCCTCTTATTTGAAATACTTTAATTACTGCACATTAATATCTACACTTTTTGTATATTTTTCAAGAATTTTCAACAAGAAACAAATGTGTCTTCTTATTTGAAATATTTTAATTACTGCCATTAATATCTATACTTTTTGTATATTTTTCTTACCTACTTCTGTAGTCCACCACTTCTAGAATGAATCTGAATAGGAGCTGTAAACAATTACCTTTTTTCTCCTAGTTGATTTAGTGAGTATGTTCCTATCGTTTTAAAATCTAGGAAAAATTTGCCAATTCTGTATAAATGTGCATGTATATTTTTAATGGTATATGTACTCAATCTAATATAATAAAAATGAATAGTAAATATTAATATATAACTTTTTAAACTACTGTTGGCAGTTATGCAGATGTGCGTTGTTTTACTTTTTCTTGATATGTTGTTACAAAATATACTCCTAATGTGATTATTCACAATAATACAAGTTCTAGAAATAATCTATCAGAAATATTTTTAACATCATGATAGTTACTATATGCTAATGCTTTATTAGGAATTGTGTTTTATGTTCATAAATAAAACTATCTTTCTTAGTCTTTAATTGAATAGGAGAGTAATTCATATTGGAAATCTAGAAATTAATTATACTATAAACATAAAAATATTTTCAACTTATTTTGTAGAAATAGAAATATTACTATCAGACAGAGTGGACAGATCTGAATACTGGAGAAGAAAGCAGCAGAAGTTTTGTAACTTTTAAATTCTTTTCAACAGGAGAGTGAAATGGTGAGTATAAGAAAGGATAAGGTTTCATAAAATCCCACAGGTAACATAGCTACTATTTACTTTACCAAGAAGACTAAATTTTACAATGATAATGTTGGAATGAGAAGAAATACCAATAAATGAGATAAACAATAACCAAAATAAAGCAGAAAATCACCTGAAATTCCATCTTGGAAAAAGATGTGTAGACATGAATAGAGGGCTTTTTGGTTTGAATTATGCACAAGAACACTGATTTAAGTCTCTACTTATGGAAGCTCATGGAAGTACGCAAAATATGTTTTTCCCATGAGTATTTCAGTTTTGTCTGTACTAAAAATCAGGTTCTAATGG
This sequence comes from Callimico goeldii, assembly GCA_963573925.1. Taxonomy (NCBI): domain Eukaryota; kingdom Metazoa; phylum Chordata; class Mammalia; order Primates; family Cebidae; genus Callimico; species Callimico goeldii. The sequence goes on from CAUYOR010035063.1 coordinate 19,854, forward strand.
CAATTGTGGCTGCTGCCACGACACTGACTACAGTGAGGGAGGCATGGCCCAGGCCCCACACTCTACAGAAGTGGCAGGAGCCTGGAACAGCTGGAAGCCTCACCCTTTTCTGAGTTGGAGGGAAGAAAGCCCTGCCCTCCTAGGGGCAGCTGTAGCTGGCCAGCTGCTGCTGGGAACTCAAGTCTCTTTGCACTCTGGGAGTCCTCAGAAGTCCTCCTGCCCCTGCAAGCTGGAAAGTTTCCTGCTCCTGCTGCCTGGCCTCTCCTTGCTCCCAGTGCGCACTCCACTATAAGAGCAAAGTTGTGGCTGAGCCTGGGTGCTGTCAGAACCTAGTCAGGTGTGGCTGGCTCAGGCAATACTGACATGCCAGTCCTCTGCTTCCTTGGACCCCTCCAAACTTTGGGCACCGAGGGACATGAGAAGGAGGCCAAGGCAGGTTTGAAAGCCAATCGCCCCCTCCAAACTTTGGGCACCGAGGGACATGAGAAGGAGGCCAAGGCAGGTTTGAAAGCCAATTGGCACCTGGGCATTGGTATGGTAGGTCGATAGCAGCTAGAGGCAAACAGACATCTGGGTGGAAAAGAGCAGGTCCCCAGCGGAGCCCCACCTTCAGGCCTGGGACAGCCTGGAGCACTGGGGCTGGGTTTTCAGCTCTGCTGACCAGAGTGAGAACTTCTGGAACACTTCCTGGATCACCTATGGCTACGCATGGACCAATCAGCACTCACTTCCTCCCCTCTGAAGCCCATAAAACTCTCAGATTCAGTGGGACTTGGGGAGAAGTAGGGATGACATGCCTTGGAGAGGAGCTACCCATTGCAGGTCTACTCTCTGCTGAGAGCTGAACAGATGTTGAGATGACCTGCTTGCAATACACCTTGTCCAGCCGCAGCCTTACAGGGGGATCTATGCAGTTCCCGGACCATGCAATCACTTTCTCACACACCCCTCGCTTGCTCTGCACCAGGCTCACCCTTGGCAGGCGTGGGATCCAGGCTTGCAGCATGAGTCAAGAAGGCCTCAGTCAAGAGGGCCTGAGCAAAACTCAGGCAAAGACATCACCAGCCATAAAGGTTTCTGGCTGGAAAAACACCACCCCAAGGATCCTGTGACAATACCTTCCATTTTATCTTGCTTGGTTTACCTACTGCTATGATTATATTAAAAGAAAATTAGGTGCAAAAGCAATTATACTCCATCTTTTTTGTAACACATCCTGCATACTGATATCTACTTCATTTTCTCTACCTTTCAAATACTCACAAATTTCAGAAATCCTAAGGGGAGGAAGTGAAGGTATATACCATTAAAATATTCTTTTTTTTCTTTTCAACTTTTCTTTCTTATGCTAATTTCTCTGTGTTCAAGTCAAGATTAGGCTAATCTTAGAATGTTTGAAATAAAGCAGGTATTAGATCTAATTCAGTACGATTCTCTAACGTAGAAATGGACTCTTTCAGAGCTAAGAAAGAATTTAAGGAAATAATACATGTAAAGAATTAAACATCATATCTATACATTTCCATTTTTTCTTATCTTTATAATATTACCTGCAATCTCTTTAACTTTTGATGCTTTTTTATTTAATTCAGAGAAATATTTCTCCAGCCATCTGGCTTCCTTTTTTGCTTTTGTGTGGTTATTAAATTTCTATTCATATTACTTTACTATTTCTTCCAACATAAATACCTTTTTAATAGTTTGTCTCTAATGATTGTGTCTTTTCCACAGTTTTTTACTTCTTTATGATTTGTTCAAATATAAATTAAGATTTCACCTCAAACATAGCTGTACATACTCATAAGATTTTCCTGAAGTAAATAGAACTGCAGCTACAGATTAGTTGTCTACAAATATTGCTTCTTCAATTATTAAGCAGCAATATCTGAGATATGACAATTGATAGTGAGAAGTGCAAATAATAAATTTATAACATCCTTATTTTGAATAAACTTGGTTTTCTTATTTCTTCATCATTGTCCTTGATTTTCTGAATTTCAGAAGTGATTCTCTTTGATATTTTCTCTCTCTACTTAGGAAATGATGAGCAAGCTTTCAATTTCTTTACTATATCGCTTTCTGATAAAATACCTTGAATTTTTTTTTTGTTTTCTTGAGCAAATCCTTACAGATACAGTATTGGAGTCATCTCATTTTTAACTTACATCAATCTAATCAATTTCTTAAACCAAAGTACCTGTTGCTTAAAACTCATATTTCCCTTGTCATTTTAAACTGTGAAATACCAAGGGATACTAACACATGATTGCTCTTGGAATAAAAGAAAGGGGATATTAACCCATATAGACATGAAACAATCTAAACTGGCTCAAACATATAAAGGTTACCAGGTTAAAAAATCACAAAATACTTTATATATATTCATCTGTTATATGAACTGATGTTAGAAAAACATCTCCAATGACCTACTGTACTTATGCATTTAATAAATCTATTCCTTGCTACCTAATTACAATCATTTCTAAGGCACCCTGCTAAAAAACATTATACTGAATAAAGTAAATGAAAATAAACAAACATTAATCGAAGCTGGGCATAATGCCCAGAGAACCAGTTAAGTAAAAATGGGCAATGAGCTCCAAAAAAGGAAAGGCAGAGAAAAAGGAAATTGTAAAATAGCTACAGGTATAAACACAAAAATCTTCTCATTTTAATGATAAGCAGGAAGCATGTTTGCATGCTGTGGAGTCCAGCAATTGTTTAAAAATTACTTTGCCTTGCCTCAGTTTATAAATATTTCATAAGATTAAATGCCAAATATGTAAAATACTAGAAACTTAAGGAGATAAAAGTGCAATTTTACAATAACAACAGTTTCCATTGACAATTTATAATAGTGGAACACAGGCCTTTATAGGAAGGCACAGATAGCACTGCCTGCAACCGGCAGCAAAGAATATCACGGAGAGATTTAATTTCCCTCTAGAATCTTAAAATATCAGGACAATCTTGTCATTGCTTTTCTTTCCTCACACACTTTCAGTGATACTAGCCTTGGTATCAGTGAAATATCTTCCAGAAACCACTTGAGAACAAAGGTTAATTTGAAATGTAATATAAAGAGGGGAAATTACAAGAAAGAAACATAAAGCTACTGCTGTTCATTCTACGTGGAGTTGAATACATGCATACCGAAAACAGTGTTTTTAACCTCAGGTACATCGTTAAAATCATGACAAATCAGATGCTATCCACAAATAAAGGCTTTTTGAAAATGCTCTGACTACGATATATTATTTAGTTAACAATATGCTAAAGAAAAGGGCAGAGGAGGGATGGAAAGAGGGAAGGGGAAGGAGAAGGAAAAATGCACGAGCAAAAGGAAAACAAGAAAAAAAAGGAACACAGGAAGCAACAAGGAAGGAGAGAGAAAGGAAAACAATGAAAAAGCGCATCAGACTTGAATTACTGCATATAGCAGTAACCACATGGCAGAAACTAGGAAGGGACTATAGTGATTAAAATTGCCAATTACCTCACTAATGACCAGTGAAAGATCACCTGACTTATGATAACAGTTTTCAAACAAAATAGTCAAAGCGGATGCAGGACAAAATTATATCCATATATACATGAAACTTTTTCAAGTTGTTCCAAATTTTCCAAATTAAGAAACTGGTGCAGGTTATTGTGGTGTAGTATAATGTTCAATCCTTGAAGATATGAACCTTAAGTAAACAACAAAGGCCTTTAGAGTTGGATCTGTAAATTGCTTTAGCCAGGATCACCATTTTAATAATACTGATTATTCCAATCCGTAAGATTTTTCCCTTTATTTGTGTTGTGTCTGATTTTTTTTTTTTTTCATCAGTGTTTTGCACTTCTCCTTGTAAAGACCTTTCCCCTCTTGGTTAGCTGTATTCTTAGGAATTTCATTTTCTTTTGGCTACTGTAAATGGGATTGCGTTCTTGATTTAACTCTGAGCCTGGACCTTATTGGTCTGCTACTATTGGTAGTATAAATGCTATGCTAGTGACTTTGGACATTAATTTTTATCCTGGAAATTTTTACTGAAGTTGTTTAACAGTTCTAGGAGGCTTTTGGCATAATCTTTAATGATTTTTAAGTATAGAATCATATATTCAGAAAACAGGTAATATGACTTTTTCCCTTCCTATTTGGATGTTTTTTATCTATTTCTTTTGCCTGATTTCTCTGCTTAGGACCTCTGGTAGTATTAATAAATTGAATAGAAGTAATGAGAGAGGGCATTGTTATCGTGCCCTAGTTTTTAAGAGAAATGATTCCAGTTTACCCAATCAGTATTATGTTGGCTGAGGGTTTACCATAGATGACTCTTATTATTTAGAGATGTGTTCTTTTGATGTTTAGTGTGTTAAGGGTTTTTTTTTTTTTCTTAATTATGAAGGAATGTTGAATTTTACTGAAATCTTTTCCGTATCCATTGACATGAGCATATGCTTTTTTGTTTTTAATTATGTTTGTATTGTGAATCACGTTCATTGCTTTGCTTATGTTGAACAAGCTTTGCATCCCAGGAATGCATCTTACTTAATTGTGGTCTATTAACTCTTTGTTGTGCTGTTACTTCTGCTTTAGTAGTATTTTACTGAGGATGTTTGCATGTATGTTCATCAGGGATATTAGCATGATGTTTTTTCTTTGTTGTGTCCCTTCCAGATTTTGGTATTAGACTGATGTTGGCTTCATAGAATGAGTTAAAGAGACCCTCCTCCTTGATTTTTTGGAATAGTTCTAGTAGGATTGGTACCAGCTCTTCTTGGTATGTCTGACAGAATTTGACTGTAAATCCACCTGGTCCAGATAGTATTTTGTTCTTTTTTTCTTTTTTATCTGATTCAATTTCAAAGCTTGATATTGGTCTATTCAGGGTTTTATTATCTTCTTGATTCAAAGTAGGGAGATTGAGTATTTCCAGGAATTTATTTATTTTCACTAGATTTTCTTATTTGTGTGCATAGAGTTGTTAATTGTGTACTCTGAGAATCTTTTGTATTTCTGTGGGAGCAGTTGTAATGCCATCTTTGTCATTTCTACTTGTACATATTTGGATCTTCTTGTTTTAGTTTGGTTTGGTTTGGTTAATCCAGCTAGGGGTTTTTCAACCTTGTTTAAATATTTCAGCCATTGTTATTTTTGCTTTTTTTCTAAATAAAGTTGGTTGTAACTTTTATTTTTTGCATTAGTATTATGAAAATAACATACATTTAATGAATTAATACTCTATTCTAGTTAAAATACATTTTGAACATAGTTTTTCAGATAAGTAGGAAAAAAACCCATACCCAAATTTCTAACCTTATTTTTCCTTAGAATTTTCCTCTGAAAATAAGCAATTAGATTTAGAAATTTACACAAATTTTATTATTTATCAATTAAATGGTTATGTTTAAAGTATATTTGAAATAAGTTCTCTAGAAAATACATATGTGAGGTACTACCTCTACCTACTGAAGATTCAATATATTGGAGTTGTTATAAGGGTGGGTCCAGTATCACATTTCCAAGCTTCAAATCTCATACTAAATTCAGCATACTAGAAACTGATAGGCATTTTCTGACAATACCTACTCACTGTAACATTATGTGACATGTATCCTTACTACCATTTCCATTTTGTAGATGAAGTAAACAAGTCTTAACAAGTGTAAATGACTTGCTTAAATTCCCATGGATAATAAATGGCAAGGCTATCAGTGTCTAGTATACTTTTGGACTCAAGAAGCATTTAACTAATATTAGCCATTCTCATAATCTGATTTTGTAGTTGTATTAGTTTCCTTTTTTAGTAATAATTCCTGAGACACTAGACATCTTAAAGAAAATGTAAACTGCAAATTTGGAAACAAATTTTGACCAATAATTTGAATCACTGGGCGTCTGTGAATTGGAGCAATCCTTTGACAGAACTTTCAATTTAAAATCATCTTCAGAAGTTTGTCTACCATTACTACTAGTGCACACAGATGTATTCAACATTTTTAAAAACTACATATTTTTACACTATTTCTAAATTTAGAGGCATTTTAAAAACATGTCATTCTATCTAAATGCATAGTGAAAAAATTACAAAAAACTTCAGAAATCTTTTACTTTCATATCAAATAATTAAATCCAAAAATATGCAGAAAATCCCTGTCCTTTTCACCCCAGATTTTACTGCTGCCACATTAAATTTTTATGATGCTGATAGCACTATCAGAGTTCAAGCTTTATCTTTAACACAAATCAAAAGAGATTCTATGCAGGATTTTAAAAAAAGTCCTGGTTAAATAAGACTTAATCCTGCTTTAAATATCAAAGAAACGTAAGGATCTATTTTAAATTTGGATGTCAAAGTTTTCTGTGCTTTAATTGCATTTTTATTGCCTTTGCACAATGTTTCCGATTGCTGATATAACAAATTACCACAAATTTAGTGACTTAAACATAAAATGTATTACCCCATAATATTGGTGTTTAGAAATGAGTCTCACTGGTAAAACCAATGTGTCAACATGAGTGTGTTTCTTCTATATACTCAGGAAAAGAAAGTCTATTCTCCCTTGTAGAAGGTGCCTGATTCCTGGATTATATAACGCTTCCGTCTTCTCCAAGGCTTCATTGCATCATTTCAACCTCTGCTCTTCTTTCTGTTTCAGATTACCTTTACCTTGACCCTCCTGCTTCTTTCCTTCACTCACAAAAACATTTGTGATCATCTGAGACCCACTCAAAAAATTCAGAGTAATCACACCTCAAATTTCTTAATTAATCATATCTATAAAATACCTTTTGTCATGCAAATTTATATATTCATAGATATGTACACATTGGGGCAATTATTCTGCCTAACACTGAGTAAATATTTATGATATTCATAAAGTCCAGTAACCTTAAGAACTGTTTTCCAGTTACTTAATTTTAAATGTGTAAATATTGTGAGAAAGTAATTTATGATGCTGATTTCTGAAAGATGTATTTCCTTTATCTTTATGTCCTGATTTCAAACTAATTTATTTTTTTGTGGTTCATAAATAAAATAGACATATTTTACCTTTTATGTTTAAAATTTTTTAACTATTTTATTTATGAACAAAATGGCTTCTTATGTCCTAACAAAAACAGATCCTTAAAAGAAGTTTTCAAAAATAATATGCTATTTATTAATTGAGTATTTTCAATTCATTTCAAAGAAGTAAATTGGTCAACTTCATTGGAAAAGGAATATTCAGACCATCTCTTCATCTATTTTAAATACATTTGTTTATTTTATATTTTTGGAATTATACCAGAGCTTTCTAAAAGTAGAAATTCCCTGAGCTTTCAGTCTTTTACATAATCATATTTTGACTTACACAGATTTTATATAAAATAAAATGTTTCATCATTTAAACAGCATAATCTAGCCATGTATTTTGTGTGCTAAGAAGGTCGATGTTTCATATTCAGTAACTTATGTTCACAAATTTTAAAGAGGCTAGGATTTGGATTTGAAATGTGTGATATACTGTGTCTAAATCAGGGCTAGATATATATTTATTAATTTTTATGATGATCAAAAATTCAGCTACTACATTCAATGATCGTCACATTTTACTCAAGAAATTCATGGTCAAGTTTTGATCCAAAATGGCCCTTTAGGAGCAGCTCACGATTGCAGCTCCCAGAGAAAGCGCAGAGGGTGAGTGGATGCCGCATTTCCAGATGAATCTTTATTGCCCACAGACCAGGAGATTCCAAGGCAGAGGAGCCCTACAGGTCACCAGAGTGGCTGTTTTGGCCAGCACAGCTGTTTTGCCGATGCTGCAGTGTGGCGGCTCTCCGTACAAAATACAGTGGTCTGGTTGCACTTTTAAGCTGGCAATTGGCACTCTGGGAAGGCAGATTCACCCATTCACCTGATTAAATGGGTCTGAAACAGGGAGACAGACTAGGAGATTCCCTGGCAGCACCATTGTTTCAATCAATGCAGTGGGTTGCCACACAGGAAATCACACAGATCCCGGTGCCTTTTCAGCAGGTGAATGGAACACTTAGGAGAGAGTCAACCATCCAACTTAAAAAAAAAAGGCTTTGAGCATGGAGCCAGGTGATCAGGCTCGGTGGGTCCCACCCCCACAAAAACAAACAAAACACCAATTGGAAACGCTCAGGGTTGAGAGTTTCACAGCAAGCACAGCTGAACCCAGGATGGTGCAGCTCAGTGGGGGAGGGGTGTCTGCCATTACCGAGGCACTCCACCCCTACGGAGGTAGTCTGCCATTGCTGAGGCAGCCTGCCCTTGCTGAGGCAACCCACCATAACAGAGAGAGTCCACCATTACAGAGGCAGGCCACCATCGTGGAGGCAGTTCTAATCACACCCATATAAACAGGACTGCAGGGAAGCTCACATAGCAGCAGGGTGGAGCTGGCAGCAGGGCAGAGCCAGCAGCAGAGTGGAACCCAGAGCAGCTCTGCAAAGCCTCTGCAGGCAGACAGACACTAGGCTGCCTCCTTGCTGAGCAGGGAAGCCTGGAAAAAAAGAAAAATAAAAGACAGCAGCACAACAGATACTCATAAATACAACTCTAACTCCGCAGGACAGAGCAACTGAGGAATAAAAGGCGGTTTATGAGTTCCGCTGTGGCAGACTTAAACGTACCTGCCTAGCAGCTCTGAATGAAAAACGGAGCTCACAGCTCAACACTTGAGCACCAATAAAGAACAGACTGTCTCCTCAAGCAGCTCACTGACCCCTGTATATCCAAAGAGTCACCTCACAAAAGACGGATCAGACTGACATTTGGCAGGCATCATTCTGGGACAAAGATAGCAGAAGAAGAAACTGGTAGCAACCCTTACTGTTCTGCAGCTACTGAAGGTGATCCCCAGGCAAACAGGGCCTGGAGTGGATGTCAGCAGTCCTACAGCAGAGGGGCCAGACTGTTAGAAGAAAAACTAAGAAACAGAAATAACTTCATCATCAACAACCTGGACGTCCACTCAGAGAACCAATCTGAAAATCAGCAACTACACAGATGACAGTTGAATAAATCCACAAAGATGGGAAGAAACCAGCACAAAAAAGAGGAAAACACCTGAAACCAGAACACCTCTCCTCCTATAAGGGATCACAACTCCTCACCAGCAAGAAAACAAAGTTGGATGGAGAATGAGTGTGATGAAATGACAGAATCAGAATCCAGAAGGTGGGTAATGAGAAACTTCCGTGAGCTAAAAGAACATGTTCTAATTCAATGCAAAGAAACTCAGAACCTTGAAAAAATGTTTGACAAAATGATTACAAGAATGGACAACTTAAAGAGGAATATGAGTGAATTGAAGGAGCTGAAAAACACAACACGAGAACTTCACGAAGCATGCACAAGTTTCAACAGCTGAATTGACCAAGCAGAAGAAAGGATATCAGAGGTCAAAGATCAACTCTATGAAATAAAACAAGAAGGCAAGATTAGAGAAAAAAAGTGCAAAAAGAATGAACAAAATGTGGGACTATGTGAAGAGACCTAGTCTACGTTTGATAGGTGTACCTGAATCTGATGAAGAGAATGAATCCAAGCTGGAAAATACTCTTCAGGGTATTATCCAGGAAAACTTCCCCAACCTAGCAAGGCAGGCCAATATTCAAGTCCAGGAAATACAGAGAACACCACAAAGATATTTCTCAAGAAGAGCAACCCCAAGGATATAATTGTCAGATTCACCAGGGTTGAAATGAAGGTGAAAATACTAAGGGCAGCCAGAGAGAAAGGTCAGGTCACACACAAAGGGAAACCCATCAGACTCACAGCAGATCTCTCAGCAGAAACCCTACAAGCCAGAAGAGAGTGGGGGCCAATATTCAGCATCCTTAAAGAAAAGAAATTTCAACCCAGAATTTCATATCCAGCCAAACTAAGCTTCATAAGTGAAGGAAAAATAAAATCCTTTGCAAACAAGCAACTACTCAGAGATCTTGTCACCACCATAACTGCTTTACAAGAGCTCCTGAAAGTGGCACTACACATAGAAAGGAACAACCAGTACTAGCCACTCCAAAACCATACCAAATGGTAAAGAGCATCAACAAAATGAATCTTTGAAAATGCTCTTCTGTGTTTCGCT
>CAUYOR010035067.1:0-20020 GCA_963573925.1 Callimico goeldii
CCCACCACCACCCCTCCTCACCCCCTTTCCCCCCCCCCCCCAATCCCTCACCACTATTTTGGTTTTTATTTTTTTTTTTTTTTTTTTTTTTTTTTTTTTTTTTTTTTGCAATAACAGATACATTGAACCAGCTAAAGCATACCAGAGCCCTTGACTAGGAGCTGCGATGACTTTCTTGCTTCTGTTTTCCTTTTGTACTCTGGGAATTTTCCTAGTGGTTGACTTCAATCTTGATGGTGGTGAAAATATCTGAAGCATGATTACACTTCCAAGAGCTTTATAACTAGTCTAAAAATACTAAATTGAAGTTGTGACTGACTTAACTTCAAAGCAGCACTGCAAATAGTCTCTTTAAATATCTGAGGTACATAAATAGCATGGTTACATTAAATCATGTTTAAGAGTAAGTGGCAGTAGCCTTCTTTTCTAAGAACAGGAAACTTGAAAGGACATCAGTACATTTCAATTCAGCTAACTCTCGTTTTTGCCCTGTAGTATAATCCTAACTTTTGAGAAGGCACCCAATTCAATGTGCTATCACTCCTGATACAATAGCTTTCAAATTTTCTTGACAGTTACTCACAGAAACAAATTGAAGAACACATGGGAGGGACACACACACACACACATTTGCACATATGCACACATTTGAGGCAAAAGTGTCATAAAGCTATATTCACATACAGTGCTTACTATTACTATAATTCATGCTATTATTCTATATGCAAAATATTATTATTATTGGTCATAGACGTGGCATTGGCTACTAAATTTATTTCGCATGACACAAAAGTGTTATGAACTACACTTTGAAAAACCCAGTCATGTGTAGATAACTTTGAATGAACTGGCTTTAGCAGGCTAGTAAGATGGAGAAAGTAGGACTAGAATAGTTTTGAGCCGTATCATTAGAATGCCTTCTCTTGAGATACAACATACCTATGGGAAAGTACTCTGTAGTTTCCAGTTTTTCAAAGAATTTTTAAAATAACAAAATTTTAAGTGGAAAATATTTTACTGGAATAATCATTATTACCATTAGTGCATATATACATTTGGAAAATATTTGACACTTTGCAGTTTTAAAGATTTGCAAACTATCGGTTTTTCACATTTCCTGGTATTATTTGAATTTTTGAAGTACTTTTATAGCCGTTAAAACAATAATATTTGATGAAAAAAATGTAGTTTTTATCTTTTTAAGCTTTTCAAAATGTTTTTTTAAAAAATCTTACATCAGAATGAAAACTATGCCTGGTATTAAAACGTCAGTTGTGGAATTCTAAGCTTATATTAATAAAAACCAATATTCAGAAGAAAATAATAGATTTACTCAACCACTTAAAATATAATAATTCATGATCTATTGTTAGATTTTTTTCTCCAACATCTGATAGAAAAAGTGTACAGAGGATGTTAGAGTCACAGCTTGATTGATGTAATTAAGATGCTTAAGGTGCATTAAAAATATTTTGATAATTTATGTACTAGAATCTAGATCCAGGTGGCTAGTTAGCTTCCACAAATGCCACCTCTAATTGACAGAGACTGTCACCAATTAAGGAGGCATGGGTTGAGGTTCAGAGTGGTGCTCAAGATAGTAGTCCTCACATTCAAGAATGTGGAAAATCAAGGGAAGATCTAAGAGGCAGGGAAGTACTTACATTACCTGTAAAGAAAAACACTTCTGTTGTGTTTTGTGTTGACACTGATGTATCTAAATAGTCAGACCATCAAAACAGCCATGCCATGGTGGCTGTGCCAAACAAAACAAAACAAAACAAAACAAACCTGTTTTGTTAGCCTGTATCTGAGACAGATTTTCAATGTGAAAAACGTTGAGACTTCAAACAATTTAAAATAGATTATTTTATAAAATCTATTGGCCAATAAAGTATGCGTTTTGAGCATAACCTTTCATTCATTCATTTAATAAGTATCCACTGAATATTTTCTATGTGTCAGTGAGTTAGGTGCTAAGAATTCAATAATAGACTATGTAGGATCTCTGCCTTCTGCTTTTTTTTTTTTTTCTATTTTTTACTTTCTTTTCGAGTTTTTACTTCTTTTCCTATGAAAGGGTCACTTTCATGGACCTCATTCATTTTCTGTGGCAAGCAATTTTCTTTTCATTGATTTTCACTAATTGCTGACTCCTATATACTTTTTGCTCGACTGTTTCCTTTAATTTTAGTCAATGCCTAGAATGTGCTTAGAATTCTCCCAATGAGAATATCAACTCTCAATTCTGAGAAAGTTGGAACATCCAGTCCATTTGATCCCAGGGCACATAACTGCTGTGTTACATTATGTGCACATAATCTGTTGCTGTGTTACAATCATTAATAGGTCATTTCAATAAGATTAACTTATTTTTCTTTACAAATCTGCAACTCTGACAGGCCACAATGAGAAAGCTAGTTTCTGTATGAGGTAGCATAGAGTGACTCAAATAAACTCAGTGGCTTGAGGATTTATTTATTTACAGTATGTGTACTAATGTGACTGTCAAGTTGATAGTGGTTGCCAGTTTGGAGCTCAGCTGGGGCTGTTAGTTGCAAGCTTTAGTTTCCCTCTATGTGAGCCCCTCCATGGAGCTGCATGAATTTAGATTCCCAAGATTGCAGCTACGTTCCATTAGTGAATGTGCTATGAAAACTAGGCAGAATTTGCAATACTTTTTATGGCTGAATATTAGCAATTCCAGAATATCACTTCTGCCAAACTCCATTGGTAAAGCAAGTCATCAACTCAATAGGAAATAGACCTCGCCTATTGATGAGAGAAAGTGAAAATAATTGTTTTTCATCTTTAGCTTAACACACATAACAAATATGTCTGATACCTCATTCCTAGCCTGGTCTTAGATATGGTTCTGAATCTAGAGTTTGTCTTTCTCTTTTCTATTTTGCATACTCTTTTTTCCCCTACCTCTGCAGTATGTTAACACTTCTTGTATTTATGCTCCCCAAACCTTCTGCTTAGTTCATCTCTACCTTGTATGTGTCTCATACAAGGTAAAAAAAAAAAATAGTATCCTGAGGGATGGATGAGGTTTTCATGGTACAGAGGGATTGACAGTGATACTTTCACCCTTTTGTTCGATTTATGTTTCTACATATTGTGGTTTACCTGTGCCCAAGTCATTGACTTTTAAGTTTATATTGTCTAGCTTTAATGAAATTATCATCATAAAATATTGATGGCATTTAAAATAATTGCTCTAGAAAAACAGCAATCTCTAGAGTAAAACAAGAAATTAACAAAACAAATATTTCATCTAGCACAGTCTATAAACTCTGCTTATATGTTGTTAATATACATTCTAAAAAAGACAGTGCCACAGAAAATCAGACAACAATTGCAAATATCCAATACTCATTTAATACAATTTGCAACCATGAACAGTGTTCTAAGTATATTCCTTGTTTTGGAATTTTTAGCTTATCTTCATATTTTAAAACACTATCTAGCTTATCTATATGTAATCATTTTTAATTTTAAAATTTGTGTATATTTTATAATACATATAATACAGTGTTTAATGAAAACTTATTTGTATTAATTTATTATATAAATTAATGTATTTATATTAATGTAATTATTATATAAATATATAGTGTGTATGTAAACATTTTCTACTGAGATAGTGGAAAATTTAAATGTTTTCATAAGTGGCCTCTAATTCTTTGAAGTAGCTTTTATGTCTTTTAGTGATCTGGTTCTATTCAACCAACATATCCTAGAGCCACTACTTCACAGGACTAACTGTTGGCTCTCAATGAACTGAATTTTTTTTCTTTATATGTTGATATTTTTTCAGCTGTATTCTTAAGTCTCCTATACATTTGTCTGAGTCACAAAATTTCAATAATTAGAAAATTCCTCCTTTTTTAATAATAATTTTACTTTAAGTTCCGGGATACAAATGCAGACTGTGTAGGTTTGTTACATAGGTATATGTTTGCCATGGTGGTTTCCTGTACCTATCAACCCATCACTAAGGTTTTAAGCCCTGCATGCATTGCATTAGCTATTTCTCCTAATGTTCTTCCTCCCCTGACCCCCTCCCCACTACTGGCCTTAGTGTGTCCGTGTTCTCATTGCTTCCCTGTGTCCATGTGTTCTCATTGCTCAACTCCCACTTATGGGTGAGAACATTTGATGTTTGGTTTTCTGTTCCTGTGTTGGTTTGCTGAGGATGAAGTCTTCCAGCTTCATCAACTTCCTTGCAAAGGACATGAACTCATTCCTTTATATGGCCACATATATTTCATGTGTATATGTACCACATTTTTTAAATTCAGTCTATCTTGACTTGATTTTTAAATTCAGTCTATCATTTGAGTTGGTTCTGTGTCTTTGCTATTGTGAATAGTGCTGCAATAAACATACATGTGTATGTGTCTTTATAGTAGAATTATTCATATTCTTTTGGGTATATATTCAATAATGAGATTTCTGGGTCAAATGATATTTCTGGTTCTAGATCCTTAAGGAGTCACCACACTGTCTTCCACAACGTTTGAACTAATTTACATTACCACCAATGGTGTAACAGTGTTACTATTTCTCCACAGTCTTGCCAACAACTATTGTTTCTCAACTTTTTTTTTTTTTTTGAGATGGAGTCTCACTCTGTAGCCCAGGCTGTAGTGCAGTGGTGCCATCTCGGCTCACTGCAACCTCTGCCTCCCAGTCCCAATTCAGGCAATTCTCCTACCTAAGCCTCCCAAGTAGCTGGGATTACAGGCACGAGCCACCATGCCCAGCTAATTTTTGTATTTTTTTTTTTAGTGTAGATGGCTTTCACCATGTTGGCCAGTCTGGTCTTGAACTCCAGACCTCGTGATCCACCCACCTCGGCCTCCCAAGGTACTGGGCTTACAGGCTTGAGCCACCATGCCCTGTCTGTTTCTCAACTTTTTAATAATCACTATTCTGACTGGTGGGAGATGGTATATTAATATGGTTTTAATTTGTATTTCTCTAATCATCAGTGATTTTGAGCTTTTTTGCGTGTTACTTGGCCACATAAATGTCTTCTTTTGAGAAGTCTCTGTTTATATCCTTTGCCCAGTTTTTGATTTACTTTTTTTTCTTGTAAATTTGTTTATGTTCTTTGTAGATTCTGGATATTAAGCCTTTGCCAGATGGGTAAATTTGCAATTTTTTTCTCTCATTCTGTAAGCTGCCTATTCACTTTTGTGACAGTTTATTTTGCTGTGCAAAAGCTCTTTAGTTTAATTGAAAAGTCCACCTTCTATTTATCCTTAGTTACATTATTACACTTTAATCTCTCCTTCTTCTTTTCTTTTTTAGATGAAGTTTTGCTCTTGTTGCCCAGCTGGAATGCACTGGCATGATGTTGGCTCACTGCAACCTCCACCTCCAGGGTTCAAGTGATTCTTCTTCTAGCCTCCTGATTAGCTGGGATTACAGGTGCCTGCCACCATGCCCAGCTCATCTTTTGTATTTTTAATAGAGATGGGGTTTCACCATGTTGGCCAAGATTGGTCTTAAACTCCCAACCTCAAGTAATCCACCTGCCTCTGCCTCCCAAATTGCTGGGATTACAGGCATGAGCCACTGTGCCCAGGCTTTAATCTCTTCTTAGTTTCTTCAGCACAAAGTATGTATTAAAGTCCTTTGTCTTATGCTGTTGTTAATGTCCCCTAATCTCTTCATCTAGGTTGTAAACTCTCTGAAGTTAAAAAAATATTTTTAAAATATAAAAACTGCTGAAAAGAAGAACAAGGAAGAAGGTAAGGAAAAGAAAAGGTATTCAGAACTTGAGGGATATAAAACTGTTCTTATAGTTTGAGGATTTCTTTCAAATTTAGGATACAAAAATGTGACTTGAACATTAGCTTTTTTTTTAGATGTTGAATACATATAAATCCCACTTCAGAATCATTGTAGGCAAACATTTGTCTTATTTAGATTATATGCCAAAAAACTATTCCCTATGTTTAGCTGTATTAAGATATTCTTGGGAATTCATCCTGACATTAGTTGCCCAAATAAATAAAGGAAAATCTCTCACAGCATAATCTTTATTTCCCTCTCAAACAACTTCATTGGAAGTCAAGTTTACTATAACACAGTGTGATGAAAACAACTTTAGACTTTCAGACTTTTCTTGTTTTGGCAATTATTGTTATCAACATTCATGAGAACAGAAGTTGAATTTCCTTGTGCATTAGAGTGCTTCACTTCTTTTATTCATTTTGCAGTCATGATCTCTTTGGTTCACTTTCTTTCTTTTAGAAAATTCATGCTGCAAAATTGAAACTAAAATGAAGTCCTAAAATTCCAAGGTAGACGATAGTGTAATTATTTGATCATTATTGAGAACATACTATACATGACTAGTCTAACTAAGCACTTTACATGGACTATCCTTCATTCCTAAACCTGAAACAGTGCCTGAGACACAATCTTGCATGCAAGTACTTTATTTCAAAGGCTATAGATAAAATAAAAGATAAGGGCCAAGGGAAAGTCAAATGGGGAAGAAAAGAAAGCCAATAAGTGTAGATAGTGCCCTGTTTACTGTAGTGGAGAATCGAAGTTCAATTCCATTAGAAACGTTTTCTGAGGAACGCTGTAGAATGCACCTCAGAACGGTCTGCCTAAACGGCTAAGAAACTGAAACATGTTATTGGTTGTGAGCTCTCTTGGGTCTCCAACCTGTGCTTCTGTGCTCATGTTAAAAGACTTCTTGCTTCGGAGACAAACTTAAGACTCAAAGGAAAAGATTCCTAAGGTAGCCAAAGTAGGGAAGCAGTGCTGTGCAAGGAGCTGTCCATCATTGTGGTGCTGAAATCAAATTAGCCACGAAGTTACTTCATAACCTATAATTTAGAGCTGACAAAACTCTCTTTTAGACTTAAAGAAGAGAAGTAAATTACTCAATGTGACATAGGTAGGAATTGGTTAATTCATTATTCAAAACGACTTAATTTTGCTTTAAAACCAGAAATCTAATAATAGAGACCATGAGATATAGAGGTACTAGTAGGGAAGGACATTCAACGAATTACAGTAAATAACAGCTCTCTAAAGTGTTCTAAAGGTGCTTTGTATAATACAAAGCACTGTATGTAGTATAATATAAAGGTTTTTGTATAACATAATCATTCAGAGCACAAACAGTGGCACCAGACTGGTGGCTTCAAATCCAATTTTATCTACTTTATTGCCGGGTTTCACTTAGCTGTGATTCCTTTTTTTTTCTCCTTGTTTTCTTTTTAACAGTTATTGTAAAAAGAGCTTTACAGTAATTCAAAATTCATAGATATGTTGTGATAATTAAATGAGATTATATAGGTAAAAATACTTCAACCTGAACCTGGAACATCAGAAGTTATAAAATGTTAGCTATTTTTAATATTATTACTATTTTATTTATTTCCAAATTGCACCATCACTTTCAAATGAGAAAGCAGTAATGTAGACACCTCATAGCTACATTATGCAATTCTCAGTCCAGGGGAATGTATCTTATTAATTCTTTTTTTAAACCATTGGCTAGCAGAGGGTTTATGTCATATGGTACTATATACACAAAAACCAACACACAAACTCACAGACTTTGTCAAATATTTTCTAAGATATGCTGTTAATAATTGTTGTCAGATAGGGTCATACTGGTATAGATATTTATACTTTAAAGACTGTAAGTGACTTGAAATTTATGAAAACATTACAAGTTTAAAAAATCATGCCATGTTCTGAAATCAGTTTTGTGTGGTTTATAATATAATACAGTTACCTTGTTAATTTAAGCATAACTATAACAAATTACAGGTTCAGTGCAATGGGATACTATTACAACTTTGCCATACTTATTTCAATAGTGTAATTTTCCAATATGTTCTTTGGAATTGCTTAAATTAGTATGTCTGGAACAGTAATTTTCTCATACAATACACAATATCCGTCTCTGAAAGTCTGCAAGTTTCTTCAAGTTGTTTTTATGTGTTTTATATTATAGTCACATTTTTCTATATCAGGATCCTAATTACTATAGCAGAGAATATTTTTAATCTTTTCTAATACACTTGCTTCAAGTTTAAATTAAATTTTGAGTGTTCCTAATCACTATTTTTAAAGATAATTCTCTTCCTTACATGGTATCCTTTAAACTGCTAATTTCTTGCTTTGTTTCTATATCCTAGAAAGAATCATTGAAGCTGTAGCAGTGTTCAGCTCTTTTGATGTGTGAATCCTTTTCTGAAATAGGGTGCTCTGTCATATACCAGTGTGTACTTCCACAGGATAGTGTGGAATAGAGGAATGTTGTTAGTCTGTTTCATTTTATTTTTTTATTTTTTGGTAATAAATGGAACTTCCTGATTGGAATCTGAAAACAAAACAAAACCACAAACCATTGTTTGTATTTATCAAAGCCATGAACAGTATACAGTTCTTGGGTGTCTTGACTAAATAACTTCATTGGCAGACTATCTTAAGACAGTTATTATTTAATCCCTCCACTCCTCATATAGAGTAGGCTGCATTTGCCCTGATAAACTACTTCATACATACCTTTTGAATAGATTACTATTAATGTGAGGACATTTTCATAGGCAGTGTAACCTTACTACTCAAGGATATCACATATAACAAAACAGTAGAATTAAGAATAAATTTGATAAAATATGCCAAATATACATAGAATTAAAACATTAATGTAAGGCAATATAAATTTAAAATACTTTTCACAGTTTCTTTTTTCATTTTTTGAGGCAATGTCACACTCTGTCACCCAGGCTGAAGTGCAGTGGTGAGATCTTGGCTCACTGCAACCTCTGCCTCCTGTGCTCAAGCAAATCCCCCTCCTCAGCCCCCAAAGTAGCATGAGTTTGTAGATAACATTGTATTTGTTAAGCAGTTCTGCTAATTTTGGAAGTGCTCTATGATGTGTTTGATTGCCATATATCTTTAGGTCAGTTTATGATTCCCTTATCTGTGACAATTGGACTTTTCTCCATATCATCTCCAATCTTCCAAAAGGCTCTCTTGGACTTGTTCATTTGGCGGTTGCTGGATTCCCACTGAAAGTATGCAAGATCTTTGAAGTTTGTGCTTGGAATTCCACAAGAAAACATTCTATTGGCCAAAACAAGTCACAGGTTAGCCCATATTCAAGAAAGGAAATATAGTCTGTCTATTGATGAAAGGGTTCAAAAATTAGATTGGAAATGACTTGGAGATAAAACAAAAGTAAAGTATTAAGGTGGTTTATCAGTCTATTACTATAGCTTTAAGAAGATGTGCTAAAATATGTATCTTAAAAATTTAAGCTTTGTCTTCCATGAAGAAAATGAATGTTAAGTTATTTTAACTGCTTAACCTTACATCTGATTTTGCATAAGCCTATTGCAAAGTCATTTGACATTTTAAAATTGTTTCAGGATTATATTGATCTCTACTATCTATGAAGAAAATACTGCTGGCTTATTCTTTAGGCCTATTGTTTTCAAATTGGAAAAAGAATGCCTTGAAAATACATGAAGATCTTGCCCTGAATGAGTGGGCAAAGAGAGCTTTGAGGGGACAGATAATCAGCCATGGCGGGAACTTCTGCATTTAGACATGTTTTCAATTATAATTCATTCAGCCTTTGCTGTGTTCCATTGTAGGTGCCTCTCCTCAAATTTTACCTCTTTTTTTATCCCACAGATATCCCAGAGCTAATATTTTCTCCAATTTATAGATGAAGATACTGAATCAGAGAGGTTAACTGATTTATCTGAGGTCATGCCACTAGAAAAAATTTTAAAGTCTTAACAGTCTTTAAATCCATCATTTCATTTTTCACTATACCACTGACTTATCTCAAAGTGGTATTGAGTAGCATTTGAATTGAGTGAAATTATTGGTAATATAACAAGTTGGGGGACATTTAAAAAATCCAGATGAATTATAATGAAGATTTGAGCCAAGGAAGTAGTCATGAAAAAAGAAAAAAAAATGTATGTTTGGGTATAAATTTTGGTGAGTGTCTTTTAATCTGTATTGTGTGATCCAGAATTGAAAAGTTAATTGAAGCAATACTTGAGAAATTGATTACTACCTATATGCAAAAATGATCTAGTGAAAAGAAGCTTTAAAACTGAGGTAATTAAAACAATTATGTGTGCTTTCTACAATACTGGATGAATTATATTTTATTTTCTCTAACAATTATTTTATGTATGCTGCAAAATGGCTATTATTTTCATCCTATATATGAAGAAGATATATATTTCAGTATTTCTGAAACTTTTTAGTATAAAAGAACTTGTATAAGTGCAAAGATATTATTTGACTTAGTAAGCTATTCATGTATAACAATATTTTATTTATTTTGATAATATGACAATGGTTTTCATAATTATTGCAAATGCTTATTCTGAAATAAAATGTTTTCTTCCTCACATCTACTATAAAACAAAAATATTTTAAGTGGGTATAACAGTACTAGCTGAAAATGATTCAAATCAGACACAAGCTGTGATATAAGCCAAACATTTTCTTTTTTAATTTAAAATTGTTTTCTCATAGAATAAGTAATATTTTACCCTTGAAGGATTTTCTTTCTTTCATTGTGGAAAGACCAGATGAGTCTCACAGGTCATTCACAGTTATGAAAGAAACAACAACAACAACAAAAAATCTCAGAGGTGAGATATCCTTTATTTTTCACTAAAAAACAAATTATTTGCTTGGATGGAAACCTTTTGTATAGCAGTGTAATTGCTGATATCTGTGGGGTGTCTCGGAAAATGAGATGCTCTGTCTCAAGGAGTTATAACTCATCCTTGTGCATAAAATCTGAATAAATAAATGGGAGCAGACCTTGAAGTCTCTTGCAGAGAGGAGATACATGAAACACAGCTGAGAAATCAGGACAAAAATCTCAAATGATAACAAGTGAACATGGTAAAATGATTTAACAGTGGGATTAGGTTGTTCATTTTTTTCTGTTTTGTACAGTCTAAAGAAATTTTCTACCTTTTGGTAAAGAATTTTGTTTTCCCTTGTCTTCAAAAATACAAAGGACTATCTATATAATGCCAAACACTTAAGATTAAAAATTTAACTACTTTAGCTGTCTTATTTTTGTGTATTTAGTTAATAGCTGTGCAAAATAATCTATGCCACCACAAATATTTATTAAGTGCCTGTATTGAGGCAAACATTGCTCTTGACACTTTGGGTAGAACAATGAACAAAATAACCAGAGTGTGTTTCATCTTGGAGATAGAAATCATAGAATAGAAATAATATAAACAAATAAATATATAATAGGTAAGTTTGTAATAAGTCCTTCAAAGAAATATAGGAATATCTGGGGAAGGTCTTTCTTAAAACGTAATATCTGAACCGACATTTTTAGGAAAGGATAGATAGAACAAGCCAAATATATATCAGAAAGAGAAATTTCCAAGGTCAGAGAAAAAAATGCAAAGGCTCTAAGACCAAAAGTATTTAATGAGTTCATGGAACATCAGGGAAGTGAATGAGGCTATATTAAAGGTATAACAGAAGATTACAGGCCTATACTATAGAATAGTCCTTAGGTATTTGAATTAGTTTAGTTTCAAATATCAATTCATATACTCCTGATATTGTGATTTAATTTTTAACTAATGCACCCGTTGGTGCTCATGAAATTTGTTTAATTAAACTCAAACTTCAGCAATTTGAGGAACTTGAAGTACAATAAAAGCTTAAGGTTTTCCTTCTCTTACCTTCTATCCCATTCATTTCCCAATAGTAGAACAGGCTTGAAGATTAGAAAAACATCCCAAAGAATGAAAACAAGAGGGAAGAAGCATGACTATTTTTACAAACTTAGTTCAATGTCACGTCTGTTTCTGAAACATTAAGAATGGTGAGCAGAAATAGCTCAAGTGGGACCAGATTAAAGAATAAAATAAATGGGTCTTAAATTTTTGTCTTACTGAGAAAGTAAGATGGTATCATGGGAAGTGAGTAAAGGAGAACTTAAACACATAGCTTGAGGGACTAGGGGAAATCTTGAAACAGGCTTGTTGAAAAAAGTAAGAGGAGAGAAATTGGAAACTGGGAGGAGTCAGGCAAGAAGGCTGATTAGATGCAACTGGGAAACACCTCTTTCAGCAAGAAGAACCAAAATACTGAGTAAACCATCAGACTTCAAACAGATATTTTGAGAGAAAACACTGAAAGTTGATTGGCAATGAAGATACTGTAGTTGAAGAAGGAAGAAACTGGGGGTCCTGCTCACTGTCCTCAGGTGCCAAGACCAGTCCTGGTCCCGAACTGAACCTAAGGAAGGGGTAAGTGAAGGAACCTTGGGACATTGCTCTCCCATTGCAGACCTCTGGGAGCTTAGCTACAGGAGCTTCCACAACCCCATTAGACCTTTGAACTGGCAGGAGGAGCCTTCCAGAGATCAAGCAGAGGAAAATTCAAACCACATGGATCCCAGATTTTTCTGCACAGCACTGCTGCAACAAAATGCAATGATAGGTATCTATTTCCCAGGGTTCTCCATTTGCCCTGAGTGGCTGCAGCTCCTGTGATCATCTGGGCCCAGAGAGAGCAGAGTTACCAATGCTGCATGACCAGGGAACATCTGATTCACGTACCCACTTGCCTGCCAGCCCCCTCCCAAGACCACGTGTCTGGCCACTCCTGCAGGTGAGTGCCAATAGTATGCCTCCAGTGCCCTACCTGAGAGCTGGGAGCATTTCAGTCCCCACAGCACAGCCTGTGCTTGACCTCAACAGGCCAAAAGACACATCTGTCCCTGATTCCAACTGCCCAGGATTCAACCACACTACCCAGGGGTGTTAAGCTGAGCTCTGTGGCTAAAGCCAAGCAAGGAAGGAGCCGCCAGTTTCAGAACGCAGAAAAAGAGTATGCTGAATGTTTGTTTGCTGGCATGGGAGCTAGGTGTCCTTCCTTCACAAGACCAGGATGGGAAGGGTGTGCACAGATAGCCAGCTGAAGCTTCTTCCCAAAAAAGTCCCAGAGCTTGAAACATCTGGAATGGCAGAGTGATCTGGGTATAGAAGGCTGGGGAAAAGCCTGGCTCATTGGGACAGCTCCTTAGGAGGACACTGGGTAAGACCCATTGGGTTGGAGGAACATGAGCCCACAGCCATCTGTCAAGCTGAACATCCAAGACCATGGACACCATACAGGTTGCACACCTGTGGTGATACTGCCCTGTCCAAGCATCCTCCACCCTTGACCCATTGCATCACCAGACCACCCACATACATAGTCCACAACTTTCTCTGACTTTGGCAATCCCACAACATTGTGGGATTGGTGGCTTAACTCATGGCTTGGACCACCCCAAAGTGAAAGGTCACAGCCTGGCAAAGTCCCCCTTGTGGTAAAGAAAATGAAGATAAGGTACCAGAAGTTGAAGAGGACATCATCAAGGCCCAGGAAAAACAAGGAAAGTGTCACCTCTTATCCGCTGTCTGTTCTCCCCAGAGCACTGTTGCATATAAACTGAATCAGAAAAAGAGTCAATAACTGAGTAAGAAGTAACTGATGGCTCTTACTATTAAGTGCCACCTACTGTACTACAGCCTAATTTAAACCACCAAGCCAAAATGGATTGCCTTAATGCACTGTGCCTGTGAATGTGAAAACTCACTACAGGAACCTATCTACAACCAAGGAACCTGCACAGATCCTTGGCCCTTTGAAAGCACCCAGAAATGAAGCCAAACAACTTCACATAACATACCTCACAAACCTCAGGAAAAAGAAAAAGAAAATAAAAACAAAAAGTCCCATCCAAATATTGGCATATTTTAAAATAAAAATAAATGTCATTTCCCTTGGATGAGAACGAACAGTACAAGAACTCTGGCAATCCAAATAATCAGAATCTTTCATTATATCCAAGGGAATGCACTAGCTTCCTAGCAATGCACTGTAACCAGATTGAAATGACAGATGTAATTCAGAATCTGAATGACAGGAAAGCTTAACGAGATGCAAGAGAAAGTTAAAATCCAATCCAAAGAAGCCAGAAAAAAAAAAGATCCAAGATTTGAAAGATGACATAACTATATTAAGGAAGAAGCAAACTGAACTTCTGGAACTGAAAAATGTACTACACAATTTTCAAATTACAGTAGAAGCTTTAACAACAGAGGAAAAAATTTCAGAGCTCAAATAAGTATTTGAATAACTCCATTGACTCAAGTTATTCAGAAACAGTAAAGAAAAGTGAATTTAAAAAATAAACAAAGCCTCCAATAAATTTGAGATTATGTATAGAGACCAAACCTGGAACTCACTGAAATTCCGGAGAAAGAAGAAGAGAGAGTAAACAACCTGAAAATCATATTTGAGAACATAATCAATGAAAATTTCCCCAATCTCACAGGAGATATCAACAAGCATACACACAAAATTAACATAAGAGATACTATACAAGATGACCATCTCCAAAGGCACATATTCATCAGACTTTCCAAGGTCAATATTAAAGAATAAAATTTTAAGAAAGGTAGAGAAAATGATTATATCACCTGAAAAGAGAACTCCAGGGGGGTTAACAGCTAATTTCTCAGCAGAAGTATTATATTCCAGAAGAGATTGGATGCCTATTTTTTAAAACATTTGTTAAGAAAAAAAACCATTCAAACAAGAATTTCATATCCCACCAAACTAAGCTTCACAAGCAATGGAGAAATAAAATCTTTCCTAAGCAAGCAATGACCAAAAGAATTCATTACCTGTAAATCAGCTTTATAAAGATGTTTAAGGGAGTTCTAAATACGGAAATGAAAGAATGAAAGCTGCAATCACAAAACTACACATTAATCACACTGCCCGCAGACTGTACACAGTCAAGACTACAAAGCAATCAACTAATAGTACCACAAAAAATCCTCATATCTCTATATTAACCTTGAATGAAAATAGTCTAAATGCCCTCCTTAGAAAACAGAATAGCAAATTGGATTTTAAAAAGACCCAGCTTTCTGTTGTCTTCAAGAGACCCATCTCATCTGTGACAATAGCCATAAGCTCAAAGTAAAGAGATGGAGAAAAATCTATTAATCATTCAAATGATAAATGAAAAAAGAGAAGTGGTTGCTATTCTTGTATAAGACAAGGTAGACATTAAACCAGTGCCAGTAAAAAAGGGCAAAGTAGGTCATTATATATTCATAAAGTGTTCAATTCAACAAGAAAACTTAACTTGTCTAAACTTATGTCCACTTAACATTGGAGTCCCTGGATTACAAAAAAGTGCTTCAGGCCCTAGTAGAAGATTAAGACAGCCATACCATAATAGCAGGGGACTTCAACACCCCATTGACAGTGTTAGATAGATCACGGAGAGAGAAAACTAACAAAGAAAATCTGGACTTTAATTTGACAGTTGTGCAATTGAACCTAATAGACATCTACAGAATACTCCACTTAACAACCACAGAATATACAATCTCGTCTGCACCGGGAAGGTACTCTAAGATTGACCACATTTTTGACCTTAAAGTATCTCAATAAATTTAAAAAAATCATGCCAAGTATATTCTCAGATAATAATGGAATAAAAATAAAAATAATTGACAAGAGGGACTCTCAGAACTACACAATTTACATGAAAGCTAAACATCTTGTTCCTGAATGACTTTTGGTTAAACAATAAAATCTGGGCAGAAATTAAAAAAAAAATTGAAACAAATAAAAACACATGTACAACATACCAAAGTCTCTGAAATCCAGCAAAAGCCTTGCTATAAGAAAACTTATAGCTCTAAATGTCTACCACAAGTTAGATCTCAAACTACCAATGTAACAGTACATCTAAAGGAACTAGAAAAACAAAAACAAACTAACCCCAAAGCAACCAGAAGAAAATAAATAACTAAAATTAGAGTAAAGTAAATGATACTGAGATCTAAAAACCATACAAAGGATCAACAAAATGAAAAATTGGTTGTTTGAAAGGCTAAACAAGATGGATAGACTGCTATCTATATTAACAAGAAAACAAAAATCTTAGTCTTCTGCTAGGTCTAGAAACATGTTACACTAAAATAGATCCCACAGAAATACAAAAGTTCCTAAGAGACTGTTTCAAACACCTTTATGCACACAAACTCAAAGCTTTTGAGGAATTATTGCATAAGGATTTCTTCCTGATTCAATATCAGGAGGTTGTGTGCCTTGCGGAATTTATCAATCTCATATTTGCCCAGTCCTAATGTGGGTTATGTCCTGTAACTTGCTCTTTATTCACTCTCCTTGAGTAATCCCAATAACAAAGCTGATAATGACGATCGTGATGCTAGAATCCTGAGTATCAGAGCCATATTCCCAACTGACTGCTTGGCGGTTCTACCTGAGTGTTATTGGCTGGATTTTGTCCCTTCACCCCACACCTCCACTCATATGTTGAAGTCCTAACTTTGGTACTTCAGACTGTGACTGGACATAAAGGTCTTTAAATAGATAGTTAAGGTCATATGAGGTCAATAAGGTGTCTCCTAGCCAGATTCATGTCCTTATAAGAAGAGATTAGGATACAAGCATAGACCATGTGAAGACACAGGGAGAAGAGAGTTACCTCCAAGCCAAGAAGAGAGACTTCCAAAGGGATGAACACTGCCCACACCTGACCTCAGACTTTTACACTCGAGAGTTGTGAGAAAATAAATTTCTCTTTTGTAAAGCAAGCAATCTGCAGTACTTTGGTATGAAAGTCTGAGCAAATTGATACACTAAGCATTCCATCAACTCATCAAACACGGTATCTCTAAAATATAATTTGTCATCTTTCTCATAAGATCTAATCTTCTTTCTCAATCACCTATCTCAGCCAATGATGACTTTATTTACCTAGTCCTCAAATCACAAACAATATCTTCATTCTTGACTAATAATCTCTGATAACTGATCTTTCTCCCTACAGTTTGATAATAATAGGTTCTCTTTAAACCACAAAGAAAACCCTCCAATCCATCTTCGCTATCATCAGCCCGGTTGGAGTCATTACATATAGTCGCTTACGTGAGTCACTGCTTGAGCTTTCTACATGATCATACTGCCCCTGTTTTGTGTCCTCCAACACAATGTCTCTGAAATGCACATCTGCTCACTATTATTTGTCTACTCTTTCTTGGCTCCCACTGCTTGAAGGATAAAACTTAAAATGCTTATTATTGGCTTTGTGAAGTTTCTTGTATTAAATGTTCTAGTATGGTCTCTACACTGCAAGCCTAGAAAACTTTGATATTGAAGCTGAACTTATCTTTTTCATTTTCTTTGTCATGGTGCTGTTCTTGCTCTCATATCTAGACTTCTGCACTTGTTATTCTCTTTGAGAAACGTTTCTCTTCCTTTTCTTGTCCCTATTAATGACCATTTTCTGAGCTAACATCTCCCAGGTATTAGTTTTGGCAACATTTTATCTGAAGATTTTTATAATTCTAAAATCTAGGTTAGATTCTCATTCTATATGCACCCAAGCTTTGCTGGAGTCTATTCAGAAACTCTTCAAATTATATTGTTTTGCATATTTATGTGCCTGGATTTCTCACTAGGTTGTAATATTCATGAGAGCAGGAATATATTCCTATTTACTGGCAAAGTGCATATACATTGTGGGTATTCTATAAATACTGTTAGATGTATAAATGAATGATTAAAGATATAAAGCCCAATGTTGATTGAAATTACCCTGGTCTAATCTAATTAAGGAATTTATAATATTCTGCCCTATGCTTTTCTCTTTTAACTAAACATTTTCAATGAACTTGTATTGCATTCCTTAAAAGTAGACTAACCCAAATATAGCATTTCTACGAGCTTTATGTTTTTAAGGTGTATACTGAGATCAAGTAGACTACGGTATTTGTTTATATATATATATATATATATATATATATATATAAGTATATGTAAATTAATTATATATTTAAAACACCATTTGCTATTTTTACTTTCAGTCTAATAAAAACATATTTATGACTATTCTTACTTTCAGTTGGAAGGGAGAAGTTTTGTATGTGTCAGAAAAACAGCATAATGTAGTTTCAATAATTTAATGTTTGAATGTTATGTAAAATTAAAGCAAAATTTAAATATACTAATTCTTCAGATGCCATCATGGATATATGTATCATCAATTTCCTAGTCTAAAATGATTGTATTACCCTTTTTTATTCTGCAGTCTCCCATTTAATAAAGATATGTCATTGAAAAATTAGGCGCCCTAAAATTTTGTTCTTCTCAAGCTACTAACTTTTCTTAGAATTTTATGATGGTAAATTTATCTTAATTTTGAACCTCCTAGAGTTGTCTATCAATAAGTTTAATGTTTCCCAATGAAGGTTTCATAACTGAATAAACTGTCAATAAAATATTACTGACTGACCAGTATATTCATATTGAAATAACCGAATGAGTTTATATGGCATTATTGCCCATATGTTAATCACAGTTTGGCCCTGATTAGTGTAATGCTTGGGAGAACTGACACTGACTGTGCTCTATCTTAGATCACCTCTCTGCAAATCAGCTTCTTAATCTATATCATAAAGATGATAAAATAAACATGATAATTTCCTACTTTATTATATTTCTTGTGAGAATTAAATGAAGTGAACTATTTAAAATGATGTACACATAGTACATATAAAATTTTAAGTAAATGTCATTTCAAAGTGTTTAAAAATACCCTGCCAACTATTGCCTCCCAACCAAAGTATGAATGTTTTGTTGTTTTCTGTTGTGTGGAATAATTTGCATTGTGTAATGCCATGGCAGTCCCTTCTCTGCCAAGTCTATAGAGATGTAAAATTTCTCTAATATTTGACTTGAGTTTTCTAAGATTTTAGAAGGAGTGACCACTCATCACCATTGTCTTCTTATAAAGAAACTTGTATTGACCACATTTTTCAGTTTTTAGTTATTGCTGCTTTAATCATTTTGTTTAGAAAATATCCAGAATCTTCTTGTCAGAATGTTGATTATAGAGGTTATTAGCCACAACATTAACTCTTTCAGTTCATAAAGGTGCCATCTGGGAAAGTACCTCTATCTAGAGCTAACCAATGTCCTAAATTGAAAACATTAATGTATCTTCAAAAATGCCTTACTTTATTTCTGGGAACAATTTATGAAAATAAATTTCACAGTAAATGACGATGAGGGGTGAGTACTCTTACACATGTAAAGTAACTCACTTTCTCAGCACTGGTGGAATTATTTCGTCCCTAGTAAGAGTTGAAAGCCATTATTATAATTTATTTCAACATTTACTGAATGCCAGTAGTGCTCCAGGCAGCTAGTGTGACATAATTCTACATCAATACCCGTAATTATGTAGGTTAAACTAGTTTTGTCACATATATGCCAATACCCAAATTTTAAGCATGGATAACTTCATCTTACTTATTTATTTCAAAGTCAAAGTCATAGAGGACATCATGCACATACAATAAAAACTTTAGAAAGTTCAGTTGTTTCCTAGCTGTGTATGACAAGCTTCAAAAACTTGAAAAAGATGCTGACAAAGCAGAGAATATGGGTATACTTCTTTTCAAACAATAACAATAACAAATGAAAGTAGAAACTAAAATTCAACCAGAAATAAACCCTTGATTGTTCTCCTGTCAGCCTGTCACCTACATGAAACAGCTGCTGAAGCAAAGACAGACAGAGCAGCTGTTGATGCTAAAAGTACTAATGTTAAAGTTTTCCACACACATGTATTTTAGCTAATATCAAACTGTGCTGACACGTTTTATCAACCCAGCGACACTGCCCATGAGAACACATGGACACAGGGAGGGGAGTACTGAACACTGGGGTCTATTGGGGGGAAAAGGGGAGGGCCAGCGGGGAGGGGGAGCCGGGGAGGGATAGCCTGGGGATAAATGCCAAATGTGGGTGAAGGGGTAGAAGGAAGCAAAACACATGGCCATGATCTATGCAACTGTCTTGCATGTTCTGCACATGTACCCCAAATCCTAAAATGCAATAAAAAAATTAAAAA